>CAUYQG010299516.1:0-12589 GCA_963574415.1 Tarsius wallacei
GGCGGGAGGGAGGATCACTTGAGGCTTGGGCAACACAGTGAGACTCCATCTCTACAATTAAGGGAAAGCTTCTGCCTTGGGTCCCCTTCATCCACGTCTCGTGGTCATGCCTCCCACAGCTAAGCCGATGCTCAGTCGCAGGCAGGAAATGCCCCACCGCCCCCCCCACCCCGAACCCCAGTACCCACCAACCTGCTCCAGGAGAATCTTGCCATTTTGAGAATGTTCTGTAAGTGAAATAATCATCACACGTGCGCTCGAGACTAGTGTTTAAGAAAAATAACTTGGATGGGAGACTGGCGTTTTTCTCGCAGTGTTGTTCCCTCAAGACCTGTCCAGGTTGTGCCTATCAACCGTCTGTTCCTGGTCGCTGAGTTGCAAGCTGTTCAATGGAGCCACCCGTCAACTTAACCACTTGTGGAAGGACCTCAGCGGGGGTTTTCCCACTGTGGAGCTATTCAGATAAAACTGCTGTGGACGTCCCTGGGCACAATCTGGGCATTGTGGACACATGGCTTCCTGCCCTGGGGCGAGGGCCCAGGAGTGTAGCTGCTGGGCCTTGTGGCGTGAGGACATTTCATTTTCTAGAAGTAGCTGGCTATACCACGGTGCATTCCTGCCAGCGGAGAGTGAGAGCTCCGATCCCCCGGCAATGGGTGGGTCTCCATGATAACAACCCCACTGGTGGGTATGTCGTGATGCCTTGTGGTGGTGGGAGCCTGGAGAACTGCCCAGCTCCCCGGGAGAGAGGGCACCTGGAAACCCAGTCAGCACACATGGCTGGACACCAGGGCCCTCGCTTGGGATGGTGACTGGGCCCAAGCCCAGAGAGGCTGCCGTCCTGTCAGTCTCTTCCCTTGGAGACAGGGCCCTGGTCTAGGGAGCTTCTGGAAAAGCTGGGCCCTGGAGGCCAGAGGTGTGGTGGAGGGCTGGCCTCCACAGCACCCAGGGAGAGTGCCCACAGTGCAGGAGGCAGCTGTGTCCCTCTCGAGGCCCTATACCTGCAGGACAGCCTCGGATCCTACCCCAGGCCCTGGGTTTGAAGGGATGGGCTGGTCCAGCTGTGAGGGTTCCCCAGCCTGGCTCTCCTGCATTCTCCGTTAGGAACATGGGCGGGTCCTGAGCCTTTTGTGCAGTTGCCTGAAGGCCACCGGAGTCCTGGCTTACTCCCTAGAGGTGCAGGTAACAGTAACCAGGGAGGGCCTTCTTTCACCGCTCCCATCATTCGCTGCTCTTGAACAGGCCAGGGAGGCACAGGCGAGCCTTGCTTTCCCTTCCGATGCTCTGAGGCCGGGCTTGCTGCAGGATGCATCCCAGAAAGCACGTTGGTGTGGGGGCTCCCTGAGATGTGGAGCCTCACCCCGCCCTGTGGCTTCCTGGGAACGCAGGCATCTGTGTCCTTAGCTGCTGCGGCCCTCTGTCTCCTCCCGGCTCTGGCTGTGCTGCGTCCTCTGTCCACCCTTCCCGTCCTTTGTGGACTCACTGTTGCTCCTTAAACCACCTTAGGAAAACCAATAAAAAGGATTTAGGGCAAAAATCCCTCCGAACGTGCTTATTTAATCCTTATACCTAGACAAACACAGCTTAGTTCCTGTTTTACGTCTTTGGATGTCTGCACTCCTGAAGATTATTTAATGAAGTTTAAGAAAACAGTGGGATAAGATTTTCCCCTCGGAGGCTGAAAGGTTGAATTTACTCAGAATTAAGTCCTTCAGTCACTCCCCGGGAATAGCAGGCCGCTGCTGCTGTGGCTGGATCACAAAAGCAAGGCTCGGCTCCTTCCTAGGGCCCATGGGCTCCTCCCTAGGGCTCCTCCCTGGGCCTGGGGCTCTGTGAAGCCCTCCGGAAATGGGCCCTCAGCTGCCTGGGGGAAGCAGGAGGGCAGGTCAGTGAGCCATGGTGTGGCTTGGTCCCACCCAGAAGCCGAGGGCAGGGAGGGGAGAGGGGAGAGGCAACAACCACAATGCTGGCTTTCGTTTCCACCCAGAAAGGAGCTTCGTGGTCTTACCTTTTAAAGAAGACTCCTAACTTGAACTCAAGAAAGTCCTCAGACAGAAGAAAGAGTCCAGCGTAATACAGATGCCCTCGCATCCACGCGCATGCCATCTCTTGCTGAGTGAGTGCATCAGGCTTCCCGCCCTTCCTGTGTGCTGGCCACGCTTTCCAGGTGGCACCTAGAATGGTCTGAGCAGCTCTGGTCAGAGCCCTCCACGTCCTACTTAAATACCCACCACAGCCTCTGCCTTGCCAGAGAGTAAAGTCCCAGCTTCCCTCTGGCTTCCAACCCTGATGTGGCCTGGCCCGGCCTCCTGTGTGGGTCTCGGGCCAGGACCTTGAAGACCCAAAGGAGCTGGGTCCACAGAGCTGCCGGGTGCCTGCCAGGTACCCAGATGCTTCCTGGAAGAATTCGCCAATATTTTGGGTCTCAGGATTCGTACAGGCTCCATTTAATCAAATATGAACACACAACCAAAAGTCTCCAAGCATGTGAGAAAACTATGAATGAGTGGGAAGAAACCCACCCAGACACAACATACTCAGAGGTGTACACCTGCAGCTGTGGAAGTGATGCCGTCTGTCACGTGACATACATCAAGTATTGCTAGAGGCAAGACTAAGGGTTCAGGCCAGGAAGACTTGAAGAGACTCAGACAGAGCTTCTGGAAATAAAAAGGGAATGATTAAAATGCAAAAAATGAATTAAGCACCAAATTAGCTCAGAATTAGCAATATGGATCATAAATTTGTCTAAAGAAGCTACACAGACTTGGGTGTGCAGAGATAAGAAAACTGAAAACATGGAGAGGTCAAGAGAGTAGATCCACAGAATGGGAGGGCCTGCAGGAGGGCCTGGGTGCGATAGCCCACGCCTGTCATCCCAGCACTTGGGGAGCCTGAGGCAGAAGGAGCGCTTAAGGGCAGGAGCTAGAAATCAGCCTGGGCAACATAGTGAGACCCTGTCTATAAAAGGAAATCTAAAAACCAGCCAGGCACGCATCAGCCCAGCTACTTGGGAGGCTGGGGCAGGAGGATCACTTGAGCCCAGGAGTTTAAGGCTGCAGTGAGCTATTATGGTGCCACTGGACTCAGCCTGGGCGACAGAGCAAGACCTGATCTAAAAAAAATATCGCAGAAGGAGAGAATAGAAAATGTGTTGAAGAGGCACTGTGTCAGAGAAAATGGCCAACAAGTTGATGAGGCTTGAATACACCATCAAAATAAGTGTGTCACACAATGGAAGAATAATGCCAAGAATCACACAGATGACAGGAAGAAATCCTCGAACTTGGGGAGAAAGATGATCACCCACAAAGCACGACAGCTAGATGGACGGCCGACTTCCCAGCAGCAGCGATAAGGAGTGACTTCATGGCCATGAGGCAGGAGGAGAGATGCCGAGTAGCAAGAAAGCTGTCTACCTGCCCACCTGGGCGAGCCCAGAAAGACCCAGCATCCTTCAATCGAGGTGAAACGAAGACATTCTAATTTAAATGTACTCAAAATAAAATTATTTTATTGGAATAAATTTTGAACTAATGTTGAAGGAGCTAGTCAGAAGCTGAATTTCTTTATTTGATTTTATCTTTTTGAGTTAAAGGTCTCACCCTGTTGCCCGGGCTGGAGTACAGTGGCACAATAACAGCTCACTGCAACCTTGAACTCCTGGCCTCAAGTGATCCTCCCATCTCAGCCTCCCAAGTAGCTGGGACTACAGACACTCACTACTATACCCAGCTAATTTTTTATTTTTTGTAGAGACAAGATCTCATTCCGTTGCCCTGGCTGGTCTTGAACTCCTGGGCTCAGGCAATCCTCCTAGCTCTGCCTCCCAAAGTGCTGGGATTACAGGTGTGAGCCACTGTGCCTGGCCGGAAGATGCATTTTTAAAGGATGAATTCCAAGAAGGTGGGAAATAGATGTGCCTATGTGAAATAAAAGAACCAATTTGTGAGGTTAGAAAATATAAAGCTAAAATATCTGGCCATGATAATGTTGACGTTTGAGGTCTGATCAGAGTTAGTTTTTGAGGCCTGCAGTTTTCTGTTCTTGGAGTGCCTTTGGCTCTGATGTGCGAGTGATGCTGGCCTTGGAGGATAAGTTGGAAGTGTTCCCTCCTCTTCTGCTTTCTGGAGGAGTTTGTGTAGCATTGGTGTTATTCTGTCCTAAAATGTTACAGAGTCTGCCCCAGTGAAGCCATGCGGTCATGGGGTTTTCTTTGTGGGAAAGTTTTTAACTACCAGTTTTTAAAATAGATGATAAATAGATAGGCTATTAAAGTTATCTACTTATTCTTGAGTAGTCTGCATCTTAAAGGGATTTGTCCATTTTGTCTAAAAGGTTGACTGTATTGGCATGAAGCTGCCCATAACATCTCCTTATTTTAGAAACATCTGTAGGGTCTGTAGTGATGTTACGTCTCTCATTTCTGATTCTGGCTGTTAGATGACTCACCCCCGTCACTAGAGGTTGTTTAAGGGTTATAGTATGCTTCTGTAACTCACCCCGCCTGCCTTTGGGGGCTACAAGATCACTCACCTGCAGTGCAAACATTGAACAACAGCACATGCCCACTGCTCTTCTCCTGCCTTGTGCTGCTGTGGTCATAGATCTTACCTCTACACGACCTGGAAACCCCACAATATACTGTTCCAATTTTAGCTTTATGTGTTTTATCACCTCTCAAAATGATTGAAGTAACAAGAACACAAGTCTCTATGTTTACCCACACAGTTGCCCCATGACTGTGTAGACCTGGATTTCCACTTGGTGTCACTGTTCCTCTGCTGGAGGGACTTCCCTGAACTGATCTTGTATGACAAATTCTTTCAGCTTGTGTTAGTCTGTAAAAGTTGTTCTTTCAAAAGTATATTTTGAAATTTGTCTTCAGTGCTTGAAGAATTCTAAGTTAGCAGATGTTTTTCCTTTTGGTATTTTATTATTTTGTTTTTTTGAGTCAGAGTCTCACTCTATCACCCAGGCTGGAGGGCAGCAGCACACTCACAGCCACTCCAGTGTCAACCTGCTGGGCTCTGGCGATCCTTCTGCCTTAGCCTTCCAAATAGCTGGAACCACAAGCATGTGCCACCATGGCTGGCTAGTTTTTTGATTTATTGTAGAGACGAGGTCTCACCAAGTTGCCCAGGCTGGTCTTGGACCCACAGGCTCAGGAGATCCTCTTGCCTCATCTTCCCAAAGTGCTGCGATGACAGGTGTGAGCCACCGTGCCCCGCCCCTTTTGGTATTTTAAAGCTGTGTTGTTTTCTTTATTCCTTGTATGTCATAGCCCTTTTTTCCTCTGGCCACTTTTAAGATCTTCTCTTTGCTGCTGGTTTTCGGCAGTCTGGTGATGATGCACCTCTTAGTTTTTTTCCTCTTTCTTGTGCTCAGTTTGGTCGAGCTTCTTGGGTCTGTGGTTTTGTGCTGTTCACCATGTTTGAATGTTCTTTAGATGCCATGGCTTACGACAGCTCCCTGCCTCGTTCTCCTCTCTGCCACAGCCTCCACCTGGCCACTCATGGACGGGCTGATCTGTCCCATCTTTCCTCAGCTTCCTTCCTCTTTGTGTTCGTTTCACATAGCTGCTACTGCTGTGTCTTCAGACTCTTCCCCTCTTTGTCTGCAATGTCTGGTTTTTCGCCAGTCCCATCTGATGCATTTTGCTGCTGAGACATCACAGTCTTCATCTGTATGAGTGTGACGGGGTCTTCTGATGTTTTCCATGTCTCTACGTGACACACTTCATCTTTCCCCGAGCTCCTTGAACATGCGGAATAAAGTGTAACGACTGTTTTCATGTCCTTCCTGCTAATTCTGCTGTATTTGTCACTTCAGGGTCCGTTCTAGTTGATTTTCTTCCCACTGCAGGCTATACTTCTTGCTTTTTTGCATGCCTAGTGGTTCGCACGTGACCCTGGGCAGTTCACTGTGCTGGCCAATGGCTGTGTGTGTTCCAGTGAATGGTGTTCAGCCTCCTGGGAAACAGCTTGGTCCTTCTGGATCCTGTGCTTGAGCCTGTGAGTGGGATGAGAGCAGCAGTGAGGCCAGGTTGAAGTGCCTTCCTCCTCTCCTGCCAGACTCTCCCACGTACTCCACCCGACCACTTCCCACTCTAGCTGGTGGGCACTGGCACTGCTCCTGTGTGTGTGTGTCCTTCCTCCTGAGACTCTGGCTCATCCCACTTGGAGCCGCCATCAGCCATGTGTTCCCGGGGCCCTCGGCCTGTTTCCAGGTGTTGCCCCCATGTTCCCTCCTGTCTGGTCCACGGCCTCCCAGGCTCCCAGGTCCTGCACCAGCCTTTCACCATGGTAAAGATGTTGTAAGCTCGCTTCATGCGGCTCCTGCCTTCCAGAGTCTCTGTGTTTCTGTGCCTGAAGCTCAGGTTTGCGAGAACTGTTATTTCATGTGTTTTGTCCAGTCTGTCGTGTCCTTTCAGACAGGAGGCGAGTCCAGTTCCCGCTGCCTCGTTGTGACCAGAAGTGGAAGTTTCCAAACAAGTCTGAGAGTTGGCAGGCTCAGTAACCACCCCAGACAGTGGGACACAAGATATCAGAAAAACCCAGGGAGGGTGACAGGACAACTAACAGAGACCCAAGCCGAAACCAAAGAGAAAACATCAAGAATCAGCAAGGCTAAGCATTTTCTCCTTTTGGAAAGACTGGTAATAATAAAAGGGACAAAATGCAGTCACTCGAGAAAAAAGAAAATAGAAATAACTATGTAAGGAGTTGTTATGGGTTGAATTGTGTCTTCTCACAACCCCACGTGCTGACATCCTAACCCTGTCTTCAGAGTGGTCTTCACCTGGAAATAGTATCTCTGCAGATGTTCAGCCTCCTTGGAAATAGCTTGGTCCTTCTGGATCCTGTGCTTGAGACTGAGTGGGATGAGAGCAGTGGTGAGTCCATGTTGAAATGTTTGCCTCCTCTCCTGCAGGTGTAGGCAATTAAGGTGTGGTCACTGGGGGGCCTGAGTCGAATATGGTAGGTGTCCTTACAAGGAGAAATGTGGACGTAGAGACAGCACAGGGATGTAGCAACGTAGAGAGAGACCCAGGAGAAGATGCCGTCCACAGGCCGAGGACAGTGACTGGCACCATCTCCCCCTAGGCCCTGCCCATCGCTCCCTCTGGGACTTCCCGCCCCCAGAACCATGAGCTGGTAAATTTCCATCCTGTAGGCCACCTGGTTTGTGCCACTTGGTTATGGCAGCTGCAGCAGACCCACAGGAGTACAAAAGCAGATACAGGCTGAAAAACAAGAGGAAGCCAAGCCTGGTGGTGTCTGTAGTCCCAGCTACTTAGGAGGCTGAGGTGAGAGGACTGCTTGAGCCCAGGAGTGTGAGGTCAGCCTGGGCAACAGAGCAAGCAAGACCCTGTTCCTTTAAAAAAAAATGCAAGAGGATATTGTGAACAGCTTTGCTAATATGTTTGCGATTTTCTACCAAATGAACGTTTAAATGAATAAACGAACAAAACTTAAGAGAAATAGCAAACCTGCATAGTATTATAACCACAGAAGTTAAGAAATCAAATCAGCAGTGAACAAATACCCCACAGAGGAAACCGCAGGTCCAGACGGCTTTACCAGTTGCCCCTCCAAGTCCCGCAAAGGAGGATTTTAGAGAACAGAAAAAGAGGAAATGCTCTCAGCCTCGCTGTGCTTTTTGAGACAGGGCTTCACTGCGTTGCCCAGGCTGCAGTGCTTGGCATGACCACGGCTCACCACAGCCTTGACCTCATGGGCTCAAGTGATCCTCCACCTCAGCCTCCCAAGTAGCTGGGACTACAGGCATGTACCACCACACCTGGCTCATTTCTTGATTTTTTTTTTTTTTTTTTTTGGTAGAGATGAGGTCTTGCTATGTTGCCCAGGCTGGTCTCGCTCAAGTAATCCTCCCACTTTGGCCTCCCAAAGCCCTGGCATTATAAGTGCCATCACGCCCAGTTGCATTTTGCGGTCTTTGAGAAGTTTTTGTTTAATTTTTAACTCAGGGAGAGGACGAACAGGTTTGTCACATGGGTTTACTGTGTTCTTCAAGGTTTGCTGGGGTGACAGATACCCTGCCACCCAGATAGTGGGCATGGTTCTCACCATGCAGTTGTTCCGCCTCTGCTGGTCTGGCACCCCATCCCCGTTTCCTTCTTCAGGCCTCATTTGCTTCCTCCCAGTCTCCCTTTCGGAGTCACCAGCGTCTGCTGTTCATCTTATGTCCGAGGACACCAGTGTTTGGCTCCCACAGAAGGAGCTGCTCTGGCCTCCTGACCCCCAGAACCGCAAGAGAACACGTTTGTGCTGCAGGCAGCCCCAGGACATCTGCGGGGGCCTTCCCTGACCTGAAACCCCTCAGAAGCCACCCTGGGCAGCCAGAGGCCTGCAGATCATGCACTTCCTGTCCCCTGGTGGGCCTGCTCCTTTTCCAGGAAGCGGTGGACTCCCCCATTTTCCCACTTGCGTGCGGGTCACCAGGGATGACCCCGCCCCCACCCGTTCCTCAGTGTTCCACAGCTCACCTGCCATGGGCTGCAACTTCTCCTCTGAGACTCCGGCCTGCGAAGCCCACCTGGGCTGAGGCCAGCAGAGCTTGGTGCCTCCCAAGAGCTGACACCCCCAGGTTGGCTTCCACTGGTGATGGGGGGCAGGTATTGCGTGGGAAGACTGGCGTTTGGCTTCTCATTTCTCTGGGCTTTTACACAAACTCTGGTAGAAGAAAACCCCTCCTCTAATGTGAGTGGCCAGTGCCAAGGGGTGGAGGCAGAAGCCCACTCCTGTTCTGGGCAGCAGCTGCCCCAGGTGGGGGCCTCCATCCTGCCCAAGTATGGAGCAACAGTATGCTTCACAGTCACTGACAACACCTTCTGAGGGTCTAAGGTTGACAGGTCGGGTATGGGGCTCATGCCTGTAATCCCAGCACTTTGGGAGGCCAAAGTGGGAGGGTCACTTGAGGCCAAGGGTTTGAGAGCAGCTTGGGCAACATAACAAGACCCCACCTCTACAAAAAATAATTATCCAGGTGTAATCTGTAGTCCTACCTGTAGTCCCAGCTACTGGGGAGGCTGAGATGGGAGGATCACTTGAGCCCAGGAGGTCAAGGATGCAGTGAGCCATGATTGCACCACTGTACTCCAGCCTGGGCATCAGAACCAGATCCTGTCTCTTAAAAAAAAAAAAAGAAAGAAAGAAAATTGGCTGGGCTCAGTGACAGCCTGTAATCCCAGCACTTTGGGAGGCCGAGGTGAGTGGATTGCCTGAGCCCGTGGGTTCGACACCAGCTTGGACAACTTGGAGAGACCTTGGCTCTCCAATAAATTAAAGAAAGGAGCTGGGCATGGAAGTACACGCCTATAGTTCCGACTATTTGGAAGGCTGAGGCAGAAGGATCACCAGAGCCCAGCAGGTTGACGCTGGGGTGGCCGTGAGTGTGGCCCTGCACTCCAGCCTGGGCGACAAAGTGAGACTCCAACTCAAAAAAAAAGAAAGAAAATTGACAGTCATGCATAACTTTTCCCAAGTCCCACCTCAGAGTCATATGAGCCGGCCCGTGACACTATGAAGAAACACCCATGAAGCTACAAGAAAGCCCGCGAGCACAATGCCAGTTTCCTTATCAGAATGCATGGGTGACGCGCCCTCAGGTGTCAGGACATCAGCTGGGCAGGGAAGCTCAGGAATCCCACAAGACGAGGCACCGAGACAGCCACGCTGCCCTGAGACGGCCAGCTCCCAGGCACCTGCCTGGGTGGAGTCCAGAACATCAGAACAAGGGCCGACACCTGAAGCTAGAGGGACCTGGAATGTCAGGCCCCAACTCCTTGCTTCATCTACAATAGGAAGAGGTGGGCGCCTGGCAACTTCACCTGGTCACTTGTGAGCACGTGGGACTAGCGGCGCTTTCAAAGGAACGGCTGTAACTTGTTAATTAAACTTTCCCTTGAAAGAGACCGTTGACTGTAATGGCCACAGAAGCTGGCCCACGTGGAGTGTCATCTGCCACGGGCAAAAACACAGCACCCGAGCCTGCAGGACTGACCCACTGGAGGTACTTAGCCGCGTCCCTGGCTGTCTGTGCCACTGAGACCAGCAGCATGCTTCTGGAAAACTCTGCAGTGGGGTGGGTGAGGTTTCTGCACATCAGCTGAAAGGGAGGGGCAGCGCTGCTCAAACAACAGTCCTGTGGCAACTTTTTAATACTGAAACTGAAAGAGGAGAGTGGCGAGATGCCTAGTTGACCTTCTGGCACTACTGAGGCTCCTGGTGCAAGGAAGTCAGTCCTGTGCCCGTCACTCCCATGGCAGCGGGGCTGCACGTGCTGACCCGGTGGGATGGGCACCTTGGCAGAAGGGAAACCGGGACCGAAGCAAGGCCCAGGCCCCAGTGTGTGAGTGGTAGCCAAGCCGAGTGCCTTCCTCTTCAGGGACATTCGGGAACGCCCTCCCCTTATGTGTGCTCCATCACCGGAGTATCAGACGTCCTTCAGGGCACAGCCCATCGTGTCTCAGGAAGCAAGCTTCGCCTCCCCAGGGACGGCTTTCAAAACCGCAGGCACAGAGGGAGATCCCGGGAGTCGACCTCCATAAAGCACGTAGGTGCATACAAGTAAGGGCAGGAACGTGTGGGTGAGGCCCAGCGTACTCTCATGGCTTCTTGTGTTCCTGACATCTCGACGCCCCCAGACGGCAGGTGTACCAGTGTTCTGGATAGGCGGGTTCCTCCCGTGATCCCAAGCACACCTGCCTCGCGTGGTCTTCCAACCGGCAGTGGCTCCACTCTGACCTCTGCCTGTCTGGTGGGAGACACCCCTCATGGCCCCCTCATGGGACCTGTGCCCCATCCCGAGACCTGATGTTCGCCTGTTCCCCAAAGGCTCCTCACAGACCCACTGACACATTACTGATTATACCATTTTTGTTATTTTAATTGATAAAACTAAAAAATGACTTGACATCAAAGCGCTTTTCTTTCAAATCACTGAGTTGTCACTTGTCTGCTCCCTGACAAGCACCTACACTGGTTTTCAGTTTGAGCCAACATCCTGGAACAGTGTTCTGCCCCTTAACTGCGGACCTATGGGACAAATGCTGACGCCTGGGAGGAGGGCTCCCAGGGCCATGTGTCCTGTGGGCCACGCACTCCACGTGCCGATGATGCCAAGACCCCTAGCACAAGGAAGCTGGAACGGCCCAGGCCCACAAGCTGCAGGTGCGTGTGCCGGAAACACACACGTGGCTGAAGGTGCGCTGGAGAGCTTCCTAAGACCGTAATGTCACAAACATGCCCACACACCCTTACCTGCTGGATCCTGCCACTCGCCACCTGTCTTGAAAACACACCTTTCTCTTCTACTAGTCTTAACTGAGACACAAGCAGTGAAGAACACTCATGACTCAAGGGTTTGGGAGGGACTCTGTAAATTTGCTCTTTTTAATGCATAAAAAAATCCATATTATGTGTTAATTTCTGGAAGAGAATTAAACTTACAAATGTGAATACTTTCCATATTATATCAGATCAAGAAAAATGTCACAGCCAGAAAATTTATTTTAAAATAGAAACATACATAAAGCTTTAAAACAATCAAATCTTAAACAGAAAGGAGAAAAGAGCCATTTGATCCCAGAGTCTGTACAGAATGAATGTCCATATGCATCTGAAACTCACAAAAGGAACACTTACAAACACAATTTGACATGGGAACCTGACATCCCCCACGTCTGCTGGATGTGGGGACGTGGCCCGGGATGACCGCCAGCACCAGCTCTGGGACCCAGACCTGTTCATGTGGGTGGGGACATCACAGGCGCTCCCAGGTCCTTCCAAATCCAAATCCAACATGACAGGAATTCGGGAGATGTCTGAGCAACGATCAAAGGGTTTTGGCAACATAGAAGATGCAACGTCTAGCAAATTCCACCACAGCTTCCAAGAATACTCTGTTGACAATCCAAGGCTTGTTCTGCTGGCGGTTAACTACAGCCCAGGGTGGGGCAGCCTTCAGTATGCATGGGGTTTCCGATTGGGGTTCTCTTCGTAGGATTCCCCGAACTCATTCACTCTGCTCTTATCCACAGGATAAAGCCTGCAAGGACACAGCCCAGAGCATCAGCATAAGGCCCAGCACATGACCATGTGGAGCAGTGCATGACCACGCAGATGAGGGCATGACCAGACACATGGCCCAGGGCATGACCACATAGACCACGGCACGACCATGTGACCAGTGCATGACCACACAAACTACTGCATGACCATGTGATGAGGGCATGAACAGACACATGGCCCAGAGCAGACCAACACATGACCATATGGACCAGGGCATCACCACATACATGGCCTGGAGCATGGCCACATAGACCACTTCATGACCACACACACCACTGCATGACCCACAAAGACTAGTGCATGACCACACACACGGCCCAGTGCATGATCACACAGACAGCCTAGTTCATGACCACAGACCAGTGCGTGATCACACACATGGCCCAGCCTATGACCACACAGACAGCCTAGTTCATGACCACAGACCAGTGCAAGACCACACACATGGCCCAGCTCATGACCACAGACCAGTGCATGATCACACACAGCCCAGT
>CAUYQG010299520.1:0-11757 GCA_963574415.1 Tarsius wallacei
GATCCTTCCGCCTCAGCCTTCCAAGTAGCTGGAACTACAGGCGCGCGCTACCACGCCCGGCTGATTTTTTGATTTATTGTAGAGATGAGGTCTCGCCAAGTTGCCCGGGCGGGTCTCGAACCCGCGGGCTCAGGCAATCCATTCACCTCAGCCTCCCAAGGCGCGGGATTACAGGCTGAGCCACCAAGCCCGGCTTGTTGCCTATTCTTAAGTGTGAATGGACAATAAAGGATGGCTAGACATTGAATGAAAGTCTATGGTATGCTTCTATGTTTCATTACTTTTAATATGCTGTGCAATGTAGACAACAAATATTTGGGTCTATCTTATTAATGCTACCAATCGCTGCCTTACAGCCAGTCTGTTTAAGGCCTTTATATTTAATGTAATTAATCAAAATGGTGTTTTATTAGTTTCCTTTTTATTTGTGTCACCAGATTTTTTCCTACTTTTTTCTCTTTTATCCATTGCTTTTAGCTGCTTCATTTATATGGTTTTATTTTTCTTTTCAAATATTGGCTTTTTTTTGTTGTTGCAATTTTTAATGGTTGCTATAGAGTTCAAAACTCTATCTGTGTATCTATAACTTATTGCAACCTATCTTCAAGAAAAATATTATCACTTTATATGTACTATAAAAGTTCTTGCTTGTGTTGTAAAGTATTTTCTGTCTACATATGTTATAATTGTTCTTGGTCATTCAGTTTTATTTTAAAGAGTTTGACAATATAAAACTTTAGAAGTTTTTGTATTTCACACATTTTTACCGTATTTTGTGGCCATTTCTTACCATAGATTAAAATGTCCACTTGATAATATATTTAAATTTATTTTGCCTGAAGAAATTTCTTTGACTTTTTGTTAAAGCAGGTCTTATGGTTACAACTTCTTACAATTTTTATTTGCCTTAAAAAATATTTATTTCATCTTAATTTGAAATATATGTATATTTTGCTATATATACCCTTCTGGGTCAAGTACCCCCTCTTCCATTATTGTAAAGATATTGCTCTATCTATTGTTTTTCTTAGTTCCTAATGAGAAGTCTGCTGTCATTATTATATTTATTTGTGTAATGTTCTTTTTTTCTGGCTAGCTTCAAGAATTTCTTTTTCTTTTTAGCTATTTTTTTCAGATTAATGACCGCCTTCCTTGGTATAATTTGCGGGGGGGGGGGGCAGAGATAACCTGTTCTCTAAGTGTCTTTGAACTTGGTTTTACTGTCTTTCAATAATTTAAGGAAATCTGGCTTGTTATCTCTTCAACTATTTCTTCTTTTCTCCTTTTGAAACTTCAGTTGCCTCTGTATTAGACTACTCGGTACCATTCTACAAATATTTTGCTCTGTCTGTTTTTTCCTCATGCTTATTCCCCCTTTGTGCTTCATTTCAGACAACTTTTAAAATTAATGGAAATATAAAACATAACAGAGATAAAGCATTACCTAGAATTTTTATTTAACTTTTTTTTGGTATAAATTTATGGGATATAAGTGCAGTTTTGTTACAATGGTATGTTATGTCGTAGTCGACTGTGTTTCTCCAATTGTTAATTTATGTTGCTCACCTTTCCACTAGATCTAATATATTAATCATATACAGTACAGGACTAATAAGACCCATGAAGGAATATTTTGTACCCTATTCCAAGAAATATTGAAAATGTGACTTAAATATGACAATACATTTTAAATAATGGATGAATAGCAATAAGATTATGAAGTTCTAAGCAAAAGAAAGGTGAAAATTGGTAAAATGACATTGATTTTTCAATGATAATAGTAAAACAAATATATAAAAGAACAAAAACTAAGCATAGAAAAGCAATATAAAAATAGCAAATTAGGATTTATTAATATAAATTCCTGAAATACAAATGCAAATGTATGTGTATTTCAGGCAATTTTTGCTTATGGATATAAATTTTCTACCATTTCAAGACCTAAAGTAAGTAATTTCAATGTAATAGGCAAATATGATAGTAAGGAAAGTTACATGTTTTTAGAGCCAAAACTGAGTAGGAATCCCAGCTCTGTCTCCTATAACTTTCTGAAAGTGATAAAGTTATTTAAACTGATTGATGTGGTTCTTTCATCTGTAAATTAAGATCAATTTGGTCTTTGAGTTGTATGTTAAATCAGGGAGATAACAGATGCAAAGAACTTGACACATAGAAAATTCTCAAGATACTGTAGCTAGATTTTTACTGGAGGAGAGGGAATTGTTCTAATTTGTAGGTATGTAAAAAATAACAAAATTTAGACTCTGCTTTGGTTTTATTTTAGCCACTGATTAGTTTGTTATCTTGAGATGAGAAAATAATGAGATTTTTTTTATGAAACAAAAAACCTAATACTTTGTAGTGTTGTGAATGTTAGAAAAATATACCAAAGTGCCTATCAGTAAACATTTCAAAAAGTATGGTAACTGTTCTTGTTAGTAAGTAGTACTGCTACTATTATTATAATGTACTTTTTATGAAAATTATTTTTTGATATTTAGGAAACCAAATGTTTCCATTTTTCCTATTCATAAGACTTCTATATTTCATTTTTTAAATAAATGCTGTTTCTAGTATGCTTGTTTTTGTTCTTTTCACTTGAATTTCTGCAATTTATATTCCAAGTGATTCTTTGTGTTCCCACCAGTTATTCTGTAATGTCATTATTATTCCCAGTGTCCAAACTTTCAGAATATCCCTAATGTCATCTATTTCAGATCATAAAATATAGATCTATATCAGATCCTCAGATATGACTCATCTAAATTGGCTTTTATCTTAGAAATGTGTCACTAATATTAGATTGTTTTAGACATATGTGGATATGAATCAGTAATATGACTATACTTTCCATTTCTCTTATTCCTCTGCCTTTACTTCTTCAGGAGACAAAAATGCATATATATCAACTACCCCTGGAGATTGCTAGTTTTAGCTATACAAAAGTACCAGTATTCTCAGCTCTGAAGAGTTACTCCACATTCTCTTAATTTCACAGATATTTAATTGCTATAGTCTTTGAAGTCTTATGCATTGTTTCTGTTTTAAAAAATCATCACTTGAGAAACTTTCTTCTTAATGAAAAAATTGTAACTGTATGCCAATTTTGAAGAGGGTAACACAGGGGCTACCCCTTCAGGCCCCCTCTCACTGTGGGGCCTTTTTTGTCCTCTCAATAAATCCTGCCTTCTCAAAAAAAAAAAAAAAAACAGAAGAAGTGGGGGAGAGGGGGAGAGAGTAACACAAATAGCACCAGTTTTAAATTTTAGGCTGGTATCTGTAATTGCCACATTCTGGAGACTCTATGTAAAAAATAAGTTAGCCAACACAGTGAAAATCATGTAAAGTATTACATAATTGGTCCTTTGAACAAGACATAGATGGATGCCTACAAATAAAAGAGTGCCTAGGTCTGCAAAGAGGAACTGCTGGTAGTTTCATGAAACAGGAGCAAACAGAAGTTAGTTTTTAAAACTGTCAGATATTTTTCTGCAAAAGTAACAGTGTGGGCAAAAGAAAGCCATTTTTAAGGGTATGATGCTTTTATCAAACAGTGAAATTTTTAGTTTGTGAGGGAATTATGTGCTCAAATAATATACCAGAAAAATCGAGGCCCTCAATGTTTCTCAAGAAAACAAATGGATTAGGAAATAAAAGAAGGTGGTAGGAAAGAAAGAAATAAAGGAACAAGAGCCTTTAAAGAAACAAACAAAAAATATATATTTGTTAAGAAAATTTGCTAAATTTTTAATTTGGTTATTTGGTTTTCTTCTTGCAGAGTTGTATCAGTTACATTAACCATTAACCCCTTGTCTGATATATAGTTTGCAAATTCCCATTCTATAAGTTACTATTTTATACTATGTTGCTTGTTTCCTTTGTTGTGAAGAAGCGTTTTAGTTATCTTTTTTTTTCTTTTCTTGCCGGAGTTTTTGTTATCATATTCAAAAATGTATTTTCCAGACCAATGTCAAGAAGCTTTTTACAATAAAAGCCATTCTGACTGGTGTAAAATGGTACCTCATTGTGGTTTTGATTTCCATTTCTCTGATAACTTGTGATGTTGAGCATTTTTTCATATGTTTGTTGGACATTTGTATGTCTTCTTTGAGAAGTGTCTGTTTATGTTCTTTGCTCACTTTTAATTAGATTATTTGGGGTTTTTTTTTGTCAGTTTATTTAAGTCTCTTAGAGAGGATATTAGTTTTTTGTTAGATGTACAGCGGAATTATCACTCTACCCAGAAATCACATTACTGGGTATATACCCAAAGGAACATATATTTTTCACTTATATGTTCATTGCAGCACTATTCACAATAGCAAAATCTTGGAATCAACCTAGAAGTCTATCAGTGGATTGGATAAAGAAACTGTGAGCCGGGCTCGGTGGCTCAGCCTGTAATCCCACCCTTTGGGAGGCTGAGGTGAGTGGATTGCCTGAGCCTGCGGGTTCGAGACCCGCCTGGGCAACTTGGCGAGACCTCATCTCTACAATAAATCAAAAAAATTAGCCTGGTGTGGTAGCGCGCGCCTGTAGTTCCAGCTACTTGGAAGGCTGAGGCGGAAGGATCGCCGGAGCCCAGCAGGTGGAGGCTGCGGTGGCCGGGAGCGGCCACTGCACTCCATTCTGGGCGACAGAGTGAGACTCCAACTCAAAAAAAAAAAAAAAAAAAAGAAAGAAAGAAACATGTTCACCAATGCTGACAGAAGAGTAGAGGCCTGAGAAAATCCGAAGAAGTGAAAAAAAAAAAAACTCGATCAAGCAGGAATTTAAGAAGCTCTGCACATAGTGGGAGGATAATTTCAGGAAGATGAATAGCAAAACTTAAAATCTTTCTATTCTTAATCAAAGAATTCATGCTCCACCAATGTAATGAATCTTAAAGCTGCAGTCATGTGGATTCAGCTTTAAGATGAAAAACTAGCATGTATTCAAAAATGTGTTTCTTTCATTAATCCCACAGCAGAAAACCCAACAAAGCAATCTAACATGGATCAGCTCCAATCCATCTGGAGTGGTCAGACTATGGGAAGAGTTTCCAATCACACAGTGAAGATCAGATATAAAAGCTGTATCAAAAAATAGTCATATCCTTTCTCCATACCCCCTCCCTTCCACCCACTTCTTTACCTCATGACCTCAAATAAACACCAAATGTGGGAAACATTAGGAGATCAATCCAGCTGACCCTCATCACTGT
The DNA here is from genome assembly GCA_963574415.1 of Tarsius wallacei. NCBI lineage: Eukaryota > Metazoa > Chordata > Mammalia > Primates > Tarsiidae > Tarsius > Tarsius wallacei. The sequence continues at coordinate 5,204 of CAUYQG010299520.1, forward strand.
CCCCAGTAGGTGAAGGTAGTCTCTGAGGTAGTGGATGTCAAGTTTTAGTGTGAAGTGTACCATTCATTTCAGACACAGAGATACTTCATATGAAATAAAGAGGCCATTGATGGAGAAAAGCATAAATGTCTTGCAAGCATAGAACAATATTCTGGGTGAGGAAGTGATAAATAATAAGGCATTCTGACTACACCTGCTACTCATTAAAAGACAGAAGCCTCTTGGCCACCATTAATACTTTCAGCATCTGCCAGAGGAAATAGAGGGCTTTGTAAAGGAAAAGATGTTTTTAAAAGGTGGTGGTAGAACTGAGCAGATGTGTGTTTATTCATTGATTACACTACAGTGGAACTTAGTGAATAAAGATTTAATAATTAAAGCTAAAACATAAACAACTAACATCAAACACAAATTTATCTAAGAAATTGAAGTTCAACCCAACTCAGAAAGACTTTGCTTCAGTATCTACTCTGCAGCTAACATTGTGTAATTAAAAGCTATTTCTTAACTGCTGGGACATTCTTCAGATTTTCTATAAAAATAAGACTTCTTAGAGATAGTTTTTGGATTTGGGGGCTAAGGGGAAAAATGAAGAATATAAACAGAAGCCAATCCTTCCCCCACCAAGTGGAAAGTCAGCTGCTTTAAGGAGCCGTAGTAGTAACATGAAATAGCCCCTGGTGTTTCTACAAACTCACTGTCATTGGGGAAAAAATAGCGAAGACATGGAGACAAGTCCTTCTCATCTTCTCCGACTGACCATGGAAACCACCCTAAAAATGATCTCACAGTGCTTGGGAATGAGGATAAGAAAACCAGCAAAACCGCAGACCTCTGGAAATACTGAAAATTGTACTTTTTCTATCCCCACCTTTCTCTTTATGAAAGGAATCACTGATTGATCCCAAAATACAGAAAGCTGCATTGGAAAATACACACAAAGCTGGAGTTCTCCATCCCTGTATGCCTATACCTAGAAAGTTTGACCCTAACCCTGGTGAGTGAGAAAAGGAAAAGGAAATTTTGGAAAACTGCAGTGAATTTTTCTGTTAGAAAATCATTCAGCCTGATATGTTAGTCTGAATTTCTGGGAGAAAATAAGTAGGAGCTTTAATCCTTTAAGATTTAAAAAATAATTTAAATTTTTATTGCTAAGCTGTTTTTTCTGGACCTGGATTCATCTCTAGTGCCTAACTTCTTCCCAGTGTCTGCCTGGGTGCTGAGGGAAAGTGATTTGAAATTTTGATTAAGATCAAGTGTTCTCTCAGGGTGCTTTAGCCCTTTCTTAGTGATCTGATATTTTTTTCTATCTCAACAGCTAGGCTTGAATTCTATCTCCTGAATATGATGTTTGCTATTTCAAATTGCAACCACAAGATAGCAGAATAACTTAATTTGAGTTCCATCCAGTAAGGTAATGGATTCCAAAACTGATAAGAGCAAATTACAGAAATATGATTATGATGTGGTACAAAACAATATAAAATTAAATAAACTTAACCATTTAAAAATAATTTCAAGAATATAGTGCATAAATTTATTATTTGTATTAATAGTAACTAATAAAGGAATATTACATAGGCATTTATACATTTCACAGCAAACTGGATACTTATTAATATAATAGTTATTAAGACTAAAATCCTTCTTTCAAGTTGCCAGAGATAAAAATGATACATACGTATATATGCAAATATGTGTATTTCTAAATACTTCCCAGTACTTACTATTTGGAGTGTGTCTCTGTAAAATTTGTAGCTTGATTATGGAATGACTACAAAAAAGGAAGAGAATAATGTATTAGTTTTTTTTTATTAACTATTGCATTAATAAAGTGTTCTCTATAAATATATAAATAGAATAAAATTTCTCATCTTAATAGTCATGGTTGATTCTTCACAGAGTTAAACCATAAACTTGTCTCAAGAATCTCAGCCAGTCCCCAGAGATTTCACAGAGCTTCCTTCACATCTCTCCCTGAGACCAGAAGCCTGAGAAAATATGGGTCTTCCTCTGTGACTCTGAGATCAGCAGTGCAGCCTCTGGCAGATAGTCAAGAGGAAGAATTCCAGGGCCAAGAATATTTTTAAAAAAATATTCTGCTTCCTTTTCTCCAGAACTCAAAGTGAAACTCTAATTTATGCATTATTGGTTATGTTGTATCTCAACAAATTACTAAAAATTCCACCAGATTTAGTACAAAAGAAGAAAAGGGACAGTGTTGATAGAGTACAAAAACTACTTAGTTGATGCATGTATTGTCAGGAGAAGTCAAATACCTCATAAGATATATTGATGTTAGCCAGACTGACCAAGAAAAGGAGAGAAAAAGCCCAAATAAATGCAGTCAGAAATGCAAAATATCAAGTCACACCTGACCCTGAAGAAATAAAAAAAAATTATCAGAGATTACTGTGCACACTTGTATGGAAACAAACTCGACAACCTAAATGAAATGGAGCAATTTCTGACATCATACAACCTCCCAAGTTTGAAATAAGAAGAAATTTTTACCCTAAATAGACCATTAACAACCCAGGAAATTGACTTAATCATAAGAAATCTACCTACAAAAAAAAAAAAAAAAAAAAAAAAAGGCCCAGATGGTTTTCCAGCAGAATTCTATAAAACATACAAGAAGAAGTTGATACCAATGCTATTGAAAGTGTTCCAGGCAATGGAGAAAGACAGAACTCTCCCCAAATCATTTTATGAAGCTAACATCACACTGATACCCAAACTGGAACTGGATAAAGATCCAACCAAAAAATAGAACTACAGTCCAATATCCCTGATGAACATAGATGCAAACATTCTCAACAAGATTCTAGTAAATCGAATCCAACAACACATCTCCAAAATTATCCACCATGACCAAGTAGGCTTCATCCCCAGGATGGTTCAACATTCTCAAGACATGACCATTTATGTACCTAGCCCTGAATTACACCCCACATCTTTAAAATAAAAATTAAAACAATTTCTAAAAATGTTTTTAAAAGATATATTGGTGCTATATGCTGCCATTTTGGAATAAAGTGAAATAAGTATAAAATGAAGTAATTTGGCCTTGATTAATACTAACAAAAGAGAAAGTACTAGACTTTAAATATGCTTGTAAGAATGAATACTTATGCTGGGGCTTAAGTATAAAAAGTATACAGTCTGATGAGAAATAATGCAAAATATGATCTCAGCCTAAGGATTTGTGAAAAATTGTGAGAATTAGTAAATTTCAACATCTATATCAGGAACACATTAGAAATTTAGTATATAAATGCCGGAAAGACTATAGCCATCTTAATTTTTATTTCTATCTGCAGAAAGACTCTACTTCCAAAAATAAAAATGGCAATAACAAGAAAGTTTGAGACTAAAGACTTGTTTTACGGAATCACAGATAGGAGTAAAAATCCAAAATATTTTTTTCTGTTTTCACGTAAAATGTCCCAAAGCTATTATTATATTTTCAATACACTATTCCTTAGATGTACACTGACACAAATTATCTTTCATTTTCAACTAATAATTAGAAAAGAATAGCATATTATGCTCCCTCATAAATATTATAATAACTGTCTTCCTTCAAAACTCTTGATTCCTTTTCTATATATCTTAGAGCAAGAAAGATAAAATTATTTTCCTTCAAGCATGTATTTTTTCTTTTTAACACACACACACAATGACAAATCGCTGAAGAGACTTTAGACCTTCTCCTTGAATCCTTTATAAATCCATGTTTATATTTTAATGTAAAATCTGATGAACTTCAAATTTTGTCTACATCTCAGACTCTTTTCCTGCAACCAAATTTCTATGGATTCTTTCTCCTCATCGTCTCTGCCATTGTCTTAATTTTAAAATGTTTGTATCTTGCCTAGTGTATTGTAACGATTTTTTTTTTTTTGCTGCCTCCCATATTGAACCCTTCATTCTCCTACCAAAAAGAACTTTCTGCAAAGCAAATCTAGAGAAGTTACTCTCCCCACTTAAAAAAAAAAAAAAATCTGCCAAGGTTCTCCTATAGCAAAATGCCAAAATTTTTTACAATGATAAATGAATGTCTTCCACATATGTTTAAGCTAAGGCTTTATGTCTAACCTTTGCCCTTTCTGCTCCCCTATCTTCTTTATGTATCATTCCTCTTGTATTCTGGACACTCAGAAGTACATGTAGTTTTCCAGCAACTGGCATGTCATTTCCTATCTCCTATAAAACCCTTCCAGTATTTTAAGATCTACAAGGAGGGACCCCCCCCCCACCAAAAAAAACAGAATTATCTTGTAGTACACTCAGAATTTGTTCCTCTAGATCAGCCAACCAAAGTTTTTATCTGGAAGTTTTGAGAAGACTGTGTCACAATTTGCAGAAGTAACGTCCTGAGTTGTGGCAAACAGGGGACTGTTTCTTCTACCATCTCAACACACCTGTCCACACCGCTCTGAGTGTTCAGCAGTTTTTGACCAAATATGGCATGACCCCCATGTCCTACTCTCCTATTCGCTGGGTCTATCCTTGAGGGACTTTTTGTTTGTTTCCCTGGATGAAAAAAGTCCTCAAAAGGAAATTTTTTGCCGATGTGGAAAATATGATACCAAAAAAAAAAAAAAAAAAAAAAGACAAAGCACTAAAAGACATCAAACAGATGAGTCAAAAACTGTTCTGAGGCGTGGAAAAGGCAACTTGATAGGCATATTGCATCTAATGGAGAGTACTTTGAAGCTGACTAAATTTTAAACTTGTAAAAATAAATACACAATTTTTTATGAATACATTCCGGTTATTTTGGAGTTTCCCTTGTATTTTACCACAATAAAAAACTGGAAAAAATGGTAAAACCTGGAGTACTATGAGAATCAAATACCCCATGTAGAGAACTTATCCTAGTGCCTGAGAAATAGTGCATGTTCCTTACTGTATTTATTCAATTTTAGCATTAACATCCTTGTGGCAAGTGACAGTTGTAATAGTCGTGCTATTTCATTTTTATGCTGAAGAAAACTGTATATGCAATGATTTCAGAGTAAAGCTATTCATTCAAAGATATTGTTTGAAGGCAAGTGTTTCATTCAAAGATATTATATGAAGGCAAGTGTTTCTAAATAAGAACATGTAGGGAATCTCTGTGGAGGAAATAATGCTTCAGCTGAATTTTGGTACATAAATAGGAGCTAGAGGAAGTTAGATGAAGTCAGAAAGATAGTTTTAAATCAGATGGAACATGTGGACCAACAAGATGTTAAGAACTAGAGTTACAGAGTGATGTTGATGTGCAATTTCCAGGGATAGAAAGGAAGGAGTGAGTGGTGGAAGGTGTCATACATGCATGTAAGGACTACAAAATCATAAAGAATTTGGATGCAAATTCAAGAGATCTTGAAGAATTTTCAAAATTTGATAATACAGTGCACTCATGCTTGTGATTTAGAGTGTGAGTTAGTTTGATAAAGGGTGGGACAATCAGAATCAGGAAAATCTGGAAGCAGGTACTGTGGAGATATGAAGAAGTGACAAGAGGCTGACAATATAATAGAGGTAGGAAAATAAGGAAGGGGTACATAAAAGTATGAAAGAGAGAGCGTGTATAGGAATTTGTGACTCTGATGGTATGGTAAGGTAGGGAGAAAGAGGACTCTGTGCCAGTGAAGATAGTAATAAGAGGGTACGAAAAGATTCTGACATTAACAAAACAAAACAAAACAAAACTCAGTGTCTTGTTTTTTCCATCTTAGGTCCCTACCTTCTAACTGCAACAAATGGGCTATCACTAGATTCCTTATATTCCCAGACCATTCCTCATAAAATTTGAAATTCCAGAGGTTTTATAATACAGGTATAGAAACATCTTTTCTTCCTTATTCCTCTGTGTATAGATTTATTTATTTTTCCTTCACAGGGAGCTATAATTTAACTAATGAGAAAAACAACAAAATTTGGAAGTTGTAATGTAACATCATATCGCTGGGAAAAAACAGGAACGTAATTATTCCTTTTCTAAAAATATATTGGGTTGCTTTAAGCTATCCCTTCTTTAGGAGATAATGCCAGATCCTGCCTTGGACTCAGAAAAAGTTCATTTTTTCCTGTATTCATTATAATTTGTTGGCATATAAGGCTTTCTTAATATTTCATATTAAATATCTGGAGCATTAGGCCTCTGTATTGTTCACCTGTTTTCCTTAGTAGTTTTTTCTCTTAGCAATTTCTTAATAAATGCCCAGAGGTATGCAGCTAGAAGCGTTTATTCCTCATATATTGGGGATCAGTTAGGGGCAGGATAGGCAACTAGATGGGTTTTAGCTGGGATCACTGACATGTTCAGAAGTGAACATAATTATGTCTGATTTAGGTTGGCTTTCTTTTTCTTTTTCTTTCTTTTTTTTTTTGATTTGGAGTCTCATTCTGTCGCCCAGACTGGAGTGCAGTGGCCGCTCCTGGCCACCGCAGCCTCGACCTGCTGGGCTCCAGCGATCCTTCCGCCTCAGCCTTCCAGGTAGCTGGAAAAACAGGCGTGCGCTACCACGCCCGGCTAATTTTTGATTTATTGTAGAGAT
>CAUYQG010299522.1:0-25513 GCA_963574415.1 Tarsius wallacei
GAGAACAGAAAATGGAAACCCTTCTTCCTCCATTTGTCCACACTCTTCCCTGGCCTACCTGCAGGCTCCTGCCCGCTCTTGGCCTCTGGGCACCAACTTCTCCAGGCCGTATGAGGAGGTGGGGCTGGCTTGGGCGTCTCTGGAGGTGTTGGGCTCAATAAGGGTCCCCAGGAGAAGGTGTGGCCTGCTGAGCACTCCCACACAAGCCCCCCATCTTGGCCCCCAGGCCCCCGAAGCCCAGGCACCAGGCTGCACTCGCGGCTGTGGGAGTGAGACAGGAGCACCAGATACTGCAGACCCTTGGGGGGCAAAGGCTCGGGACCTGGGGGGAGGGAAGCAGTCAGGCTGAGCTGGGAGCCATTCTTCTCACCCAGGAAAGCCACACCTAGTCAGCCCTGTCCTCCCAAACCCATGAGCAACCACAGCCCCGGTCCTGTGTACCATTCTTTGGAACCAGACATCCAAGGTCCTGAGACATAGCTTCCTTCCCCAGAGGCTGTGCTATCAAACTACCCCAGCCTCCCAACTCACGCTCCTTCCCAAGCTCACTCAGGGTTTCCCCTGATCCAATCCTTCTGGGGAGGGTGTTTCTGGGCCACCCTGTTGCCCCTCTTCCCTCTGGCTTCTAGTCCCAGCCATCCCCTACCTACCTGCACAGAGGACGCAGCCAGAAGAAGTGTACCTGTCAGTGGGATAAGTGGCAGGTCAGGCCAGGGTCTTAGCAGCCACCCCGCCCCCTCAGTCCTGGGCACTCACACACATAAGGGGCCAGCCCCAATTGCCTCTTATGGGCCGGGACCATGGGGAGGGGAGCAGGACCCTGGGAGAACTATCCTGCTAAAGTAAGGAAACCCAAGGGCGGACAGGAGCAGTGGGATGCACTTGGCCCTGGAGAGGGGTCTGGGGCCTCCACCCCCATCCCTGCCCCTAACCGGTCCAACAGGAACTTGGCGAGCTGTGAGTGCAGAGAGAAGCCCAGCCGCTCCTTGAGAAGGCACCACTGCTCCATGTGGCCGCCCAGGCGAATGCGGCACTTGCTGCGCCGTGCGTCCAGCTGCCTCCTCTTCTCCCTCCGCCTGCGGGACACGTCGGCTGCTGGGGAGGAGGCCATGTGTGCCGGGGTCTGGAGGGTAGACGGAGACAGGGCCCGCCTGACCTGAGGGGTCAAGAACCCGGGATCTGTTTCCTCATCCGCGAACTGGGGCGGGCCTACACTATTTCAACAGCAGTTGCAGGTGCGGAGCCAAGCCACCCCTCTTTGTATCACAGGGGGTGTGCGCCCAGCACTCGGGAGTGGGTGTCATCGGGTGGGAGGTGGGTGCGTAGAATCGTCGATACCAAGGCCTGAGCTCTGCAGCCCCCTTAGTAACCCAGGATAGCCCTCCCAGGATCCTGCTCCCCTCCCCATGGTCCCGGCCCATAAGAGGCCATTGGGGCTGGCCCCTTATGTGTGGGAGAGAAAGGGGCGTGAGCTTTCTTGGGAAATTTCAGCTGGGGTGGGGGCAGGGACATTCCACTTTGGAGAGGGCGGCAGCCCTTGCTGGTTTATAGGGCAACTGGGCGACGTGCCCTGGCGGCAACTGGGGGCGCTCTTCGTGGATGGGCCCTGTGGGGTCGAGCGGGGGCAGAGGTCTGGAAAGCGTCCCCACCCCGCCTTGAGCCCCCCACTTAACACCCACAAGCATGGAACGGACCAATTCAAAAGACAGCTCCCAAGCCTCGCAGAACCCCCGTTGCGACCCAGCCCCACTCCAGCCCACCCTCGCCTCGGCCTTACCTGCGCGTCCCCGCCCTCCCTCGCCCCGACTGCGCCTGCGCCTCCCGGCCTCGCGCGCAGGCCGAGAGAGCGGCGGGAGGGCTGGGGCCCACCTCGCGCGCGCTGCCGCCGTTTCTCTTTTAAGAAGAAACCGTCCCCTCAGCGTTGGTAGCTCCAGCCCGGAACTGAGGTCGGGGGCCGGGGGGAGGGGAGCGCCGGGAACCTGCGGCGTGCGCATGCGCACTGTCAGCCCCGCGCAGCGCCGCAGCGCCTGCCGGGAGCGTGATTTGCGACGCCTGTTGCCCATGGCTTCTGTGGTCAGTGCCTGCGCGTAAGGACCAGAGGGTTGGGGACAGCGGGATGGGTAGGGCCATGCCATCACCATGTGCGCCTATTCGGGGCGTTGTCTCTGTTTTTGCCCTGGCCTTGGATTTATCCCGCAATTGCCCCAGTAAGGGAACACGTGCGGCATCCTCTGCCGCTTTAAAGGCCAATGAGAGCCCATTCCGATCGCAAGGCCCCACCAAAGACAGCCCTTAACCTCTGCTATCAGAATTCCTCCAAAATTCGGCCTTGATTCTCTGCGGACTCTTTCTCACTTCCCATTACATATATATATACATATATATATGTATATGTGTGTATATATATATGTATATGTGTGTATATATATATATAGTCAAGTCAAGTGGGCAGTTAGATATATGTCTGGAGTTGAAAGATGGCTTGGCTGGAAATATATATATATATATATATATATACACATATATATATATATATTTTTTTTTTTTTTAGTAGAGGTAAGGTCTTGCTGGCCTCGAACTCTTGACATCAAGCGATCCTCCTGCCCCGGCCTTCCAAAGCGCTAAGATTACAGGCATGAGCTCATTTTCCATTCTGTTCTCCTCACTCGGCTCTGATGGAGTTTTCATCTTCGCCAGACCCAGTAGAGGAGCTTCTTAAGGTGGCTTGGGAAGGCCACGTTGCTAAGTGCAGCAGTCAGTTACGTCTGCCTCTGCTATACAGGTATGACTGTGTAGATCTCTTGCTCCCATCCTTGTGGCTTTTTCTGCACTCCCCCACCCCCCCCCCCACCTGCCTCAGTTTTCCTTCTGTGACTTCACTGCTCCTGGCCTTCCTCCCTCCTCATTATCTCCTCCTTTCTTTTTTTGTATCCTCCTCTTCTATTCACAAAAGATGAAGTGTACCCTGGCACAGGCCTTGGCCCAAGTCTTCTCTCTTCTGGACATGTTTTCTTCCTGGGTGATCGGATTGGTTTCCATGGCTTTGACTACACTGATGGCTCCCAGATGTATATTTCCAGCCAAGCCATCTTTCAACTCCAGACATATATCTAACTGCCCACTTGACTTTTCATAGTCAGCTGAGCTAATACACTTAATACACGTAAAGAACTTAGGACAGTGCTTAGCATGTAGAGAGCACCGACACGTGCTAGCTGATAATTTTCTCCCACATGACCATGGCAAACACATAACACTTAAGAATGCCTATCCCCTCTCCCATCTCAGCAAACAATGCCATCATCCACCCACTTGCTCAGAACAAAAACCTGGAAATCAGCCTTGATTATTTCCCTTTTGTGACATCCAAAAACATATCTCGAGTTCAGTCACTTCTGATCTTCTCAATTGCTAAAACCCTACTTCAAGCCACCTGTATTAATTTTCTGTGCTTGTTGTGATAAATCACCACAAATTTGGTGGCTTAAAATAGCAGAAATTTATCATCTCACAATTCTGGAAGCCAGAAGTCCAGTATCAAGGTGTAGGCAAGGCCACAGGCCTATCAGGTTTCCGGGAAGAATCCCTTCCTTGACTCTTCTAGCTTTTAGTGGTGACCAGCATTCCCTGACTTGTAACCATATCACTCCAATATCTGTCTCTGGTCACACTGCCTTCTTCTCTTCTGTGTCAAATCTCCCTGTGTTTCTCTCTTACAAGGATGCTTGTGAATGTATTCAGAGTCCACCCATATAATCCAAATAATTTCTCCATCTCAATATGGTAAAACAATTATATTTGCAAAGTGTTTGCAAAGAAAACAGTCTTCACAGGTTCTAGGGATTAGACCATGGACGTTTTTTCCAGGACAATTTTTTTGGCCTACAATACCACCATAATCTCTCACCTGGTCTATGGCCACATCTTCCTAATGGATCTGCCTCTTTCTTTAACTCATATCCCCCACAAAACAGAGAAAGTTACTTCAAAGAGCAAATCTCTTGCTGAAAACCTCAAAGCCCTATGTGATCTGGCTCTTGGTGACTTCTCTGCCATCTTCTCCACCCTCCTTTCCCCTCATTGTCCACTCTGTCCTAGCCACCCCTACCTTTTTCTGTGCTTCAAGTGAGCCAGGCATGCCTGGAGAGAGTCCCATTCTGGAACACTCACCCCCCTCACACCTCACCACCACCTCTTAATGTGGTTGCTTCTTTCTCATCATGTAAATCTCAACTCTAAGATCACACATTCAGAAGTGTCCCTTTCCTTAGTCATCCTCTACCTCACGGTGCCCTATTCTATTTTCTTCATAGCACTTATCATTTTCTGAAATCATTTCAAGGACTTATTTGTTTGGATAAATGATGAGTGTTAACTAGCCCAGCCTTCTCTTCTGCAGCCTAAACATCCCAAATGACATAGTGTCCAAACATGAACCACTCTTAGAATGAGCCTAGTATGTACCACCAAGTCCAGCTTTTTTTTTTTTAAGAGACAGGGTCTCACTGTGTTGCTCAGGTTGGTCTCAAATTCCTGGGCTCAAGTGATCCTCCTGTCTCAGCCTTCCAAAGTGCTAGGATTACAGGTGTGAGCCACCATGCCCAGCCTCTGCCTTACTTTTGACTACCCTTCCTCCTCCTGCCTGGCCCCCCTCATTGCATATTCTTGCCCCTCTTTCCTTCCCTTCCATGTCTTCCCCTCTTTTTCTTGCCTCATTGTTTCGTCTCCTTCCTCTGTACCTAGAAAGTTTTACAATTGGGCCAAAAGTGAACCCAACCATCCCTCTTCTGCCATCTTCCAGCATCAAGCTTCTCATGGAGAAGAATTTGTGAGCTGCCAACATTCTGGAGACATTTCTCCTAATTCTGTTCTTGTTGCATTCCCTCTGGTCTGTTGAGTCCACTTACTAGCCTGTATTTGGGTTGTTCCCAAGACCTCTCCTTGCCTCCACCTGCCAGGACCTAGTATACCTTGTCCTCCTAGACTGCTCATTCAGCAGGTGAGAAATGAAGCCACTTCCACCTGGTTGGAAACATGGTTGGAACTAGAGAGTGCCCCCTCCTCTTCCCGCGTTGCTGACCTTCAGTTCTCTCCAGGAGCACCTAAAACAACTTGTGAGGCACATTCCGTTTGAAGCCCTGATCAGAGACTGCAGTCTACTAGATTAGGGTCTTGGGCTTCCAGCCTCATCAGCATGACAGCCCTTGGGCCCCTACTAAGGCTTTCCAGGAGTTCGTGCTGAGGCTTCCCTTTTCTCCTAGGCCAAACTCTAATGGCAGATGCTTTGCCTTGAGAACTAAATGTATCTCCTCTAAGAACCCTGGATCTTGCCATAGGTGTGTGTAAAGATGATCCCCATCAGCATCCCTCCCATGGCCCTATTTATCTAGAAGGCCTAGGACAGGTGCAAAGGGTAGCCTGCTGACAGCCCCAGCAGTAAAACAAGGTGAGGAAGGTATTTGGAGCTGAGGACATATGTTGGGTAGAACTTTTGTGGTATGGCCTGCCCCTGGTTGGCCAGTCATCTGCCTCGGCCATGAAAAGGCCCAGCATGATGCCCAACACATGCCTGCCACTCAGCTCTTTCCACCAGGAAAACCCAAGTCTGGCTACTATACCCACTGAGGTGAAGACAACTCCTTATAATTGAGGCAACTACATTTTCAGCTTGTTAACCAAAATTTGATATTCTGAATACAGCGTTATCAGATTGGAAAACAGAGAACAGATATCTGTGTGGACATCGGGAAAAGGAAATCGACCTGAAAGTTGCTTGGTAGCAAGTGAGAAATGAGTTGTGATCAGGGAAGGGCATGTGAGAAATGTGTGGGGAGAAGTGAGGTGATCTATGCCTACACAGAGACTTCCAAAGACTGAGGGCTTGAGGGTGATGAAAGCAGAGTGAACAAGGAAATGGGGGTGGTCATGTGGCATGGTGTGGAGGAAATGCCCCCTACCCTGCTACGTGCACCACTGCAATTCAACATGGAGGGAGGAGGAGAGGTGGCAGAGCACTGGAGGAGGCTTTCTAGACCTCCTTTCTCTAACCAGAGCATCTAAACCTCCTGAGTCCTCCCCTGACCACCACCAAATGTTGGGACCTAGGAGATGGCAGATGTGATGTGCTGTGGGTCTGCCAGGTTCTCCAAGGCTACCACTAGCTGGGAGACTGGGCCTTGCTGACCTGTCAAAGCTCTGAGTTCACCTTGGGGGATTCTCATTGTCTTGAGGAAGACATATTTCTGGAGGGCAGGAAAGGAGAAGGGGAAAGTTCAAAGAGAGCTATAAAATAACTAGGGGGCTTAAGGGAAGGACCTTGGGGCAGTAAGGAGACATGGGTCAAAGGTCCAAGAGCAAGAAAACACCCCTCTAAATTCAAGTCAGACAACCCTGTCCCAACTCTTCCTCTTCATCACTCTTCCACTCTTCACCCCATGACTTTTATCCTGTCTCAGCCTGTACCACTTCCTGCTCAGCCCACACCTACTTCTTGTCCTGCCCATCCTCTCTCCTCAGCCCAACTCCCTACAACACAGTAAGAAGATCCCCCAGCACAAGTCCGAGAGCATTGTTATCTCATATACCTGCAACCACTTCTAGGAAGTGAAACAGCAAGAAGGTAGCCAGCCCAGTGGATCTAGATAGCAAAGCCAGAGTAGGAGCAGTCCGGACAAGACAGGCAGACCCTGCAGAACCATACCATGACTAAGTACAACCTTCTCACAGGAAAGAGAGGGCAGAACCCTCAGAGCTACTAGCTATAGTTCTGAAAACTTGCCAGGCTCCTGAGAGATGGCCAGAAAAGAAGGATGATGATGATGATTTTTTAAAAATCACCAAAATAGTTAGAATTTTTCTCTTCCAGAGAATGTGAGAGTAACTTTGTGGACTCTGAAAATGGGAGGGAGGGAAGGAAGAGATGAGGCTGCTGTGGAGAGTGGTGGGAATGTGGAGAGAAGGTGGCCAGATGGGCAGATCCACTGTTAGCCAGATGCAGGGGGATGAGGAGGCTAGAGGAGAATAGGTACTGAAGAGACATTTCACACGTTCACTCTGGAAGTGAAATTGCTCTGAAGGGTGCTCACTTTGGGGGCAGTGCACATGTCCATAGCCTCAACCTGTGTGTGAATGGTGGGTTCAGAATAAATGATAGTGACTGTAAAGATGGAGAATCAACTTGAGTTACTTCAATTCTATCATTCTACAAGTTCTGCATAGCCACTTAATTGGAAAACTAAAACAGTGAAACAAAGTGTGAATTGTTAAGTACAAATTTTACTTTATGCATGAACAATTTACTGAATTCAAAGTTATTTAAATTACACAAAATTAAGTGGTTTTTAAAACTAAAGAATGATCACATGCGTAGTCCAGTTTAGTCAAATGTCACCCTCTAAAGCTTGCTGTAGGCTTCCCAGGCAGTCTTCTTGCTACCTGGCAATATTTTAGCGCCTCTCTTGAGTACACTTGCTTTCTGGCTCACACCACTTGCCCTTCTGATTCACTCTCTCTGGTCTGCTTTGACCCTACTGGGACTCCAGTCCCTCAACTTGCCACAGATCCACTCACCTTTGTTCTTACTTCCTCTTCACCTTCCTCTTGAACAGGTTCCTTCAGTGTGGTCACGCCCAGCACACACCCTCATTCTCCTTGTCCCCTCTCTCTGAGTCCTATCCTACTGCTGTCTCCTACCTGAGGCCAGCCCTTCACTAAGCACAACTCCCCATGCTGCTCTCTATTGATTTCCCCTAGATTTCAGGGGTTCTTATCCTAAGATCCTAGTGAACAGATCTCAGGAGCCCATAAATTTGGATGGGAAGTAATTTATGTCTTTTTCTTCACTAATATCTAGTTAAAATTGAGCATTCCCTTTCCTTAAGGCAGCAAACCACAGTTGTAGTTGCAGCACCTACAGTTTTGAAAGAATATTACAGATATTTTCCTATCACATTACAATTTCAGAATGTCATGTATACTCATCACTGATTCAAAATTAAGGTTATTACACCTGCTACTATATTTTGTTATTTAACATGTTAATAAATAAGTACACATATTACTAGATCACAAATGTATTATTTTAATATTTTGATCATGGAATTTCAATATAGTTACCATTGTAACCCTGTATATTTTCTCTTATACATTTAAAAAATTATGAATGAACTTTCCTCAACATGATAAAGAGCATTTATGAAAAGCCCACAGCCCACATCATACTCAGTGAGGAAAGGGTAAAAGCATTCTCTCTAAGGTCAGGAACAAGACAAGGGTGCCCACTTTCATCCCTGCTGTTCAACATTGTCCTGGAAATTCTAGCCAAAACAATTAGATAGGCAAGAAAAAAAATAGAAGGCACCCAAATTGGAAAGGAATAAGTAAAACTATCTCTATTCACAGATGACGTTATCCTATATATTAAACACACACACTCACATACACAAACTACTAAAGCTAATAAACAAGCTTAGCAAAATTGTAGAGTACAAGATCAACACACAAAAATCAGTTGTGTTTCTGAATATACCACAAATGAACAATCCAGAAAGGAAATTAAGTAAACAACTTTACTTATAATAGCACCACAAAAAATAAGATACCTAGGCATAAATTTAACCAAGAAAGTTAAACACTTGTATACTGATTATAAAACATTGCTGAAAGAAATTCAAGATATTTTTTCATGTTCATGGACTAGAAGGCTTAATATTGGTAAGAGTCAATACTACCACAAATGATGCACAGATTCAATGTAATCTATATCAAAATTCTAATGGTTGTCTTTTTTGTAGAAATGGAAAATTCAATTCTCAAATTTATTAAATTCATATGAAATTTCAAAGGCCCCCGAATAGCCAAAACAATCTTGGAGAAAAAGAACAAAGTTTGAGGACTTACACTTCTCAATAGCAAAACTTATTACAAAACTCTTTTACAAGCCTTTCATAAACTTGTCACAAAAACAAAAGTCATCAAAACAATGTGGTACTGGGATATAGACATGTAGACCATTAGAATAGAATTGAGAGTCCAGAAATAAACCCACATATCTATGGTCAATTGATTTTTAACAATAGGGAAAGAATAGTATCTTCAACAAATGCTGGGATTACTGGATATTTACATGCAAAGTAATTAAGCTGGACCTCTACCTTACACCATATACAAAAATTAACTTTAAAATGGACCAATGAAACATAGAACTATTGAAAGAAAAAAATAACTATTGGAAGAAAACATAGGGGTTCATGACCTTGGATTTAGCAGTAGATTCTTAGACATAACATTAAAAGCATGAGCAACAAAAGTAGAAAATAGATACATTGTACTTCATCAGAATTAAAAACGTGTGCATTAAAGACATTGTGAAGGAAGTGAAAAGACAGTCTACATAATGGGAAAAAATATTTTCAAGTCACATAGCTGATAAAAGTCTTGTATACAGAATAAATAAGGAGCTCTTACAACTCACTAACAAAAAGACAACCCAACTGAAAAATGGGCAAAGGGATGGAATAGGCATTTCCTCAAAGGAGAAATACAAACTGC
Source organism: Tarsius wallacei (assembly GCA_963574415.1). Lineage (NCBI taxonomy): Eukaryota > Metazoa > Chordata > Mammalia > Primates > Tarsiidae > Tarsius > Tarsius wallacei. Next base: position 9,550 of record CAUYQG010299522.1, read on the forward strand.
CAACAAGCACATGAAAAGACACCCAACATCGTCATTCACTAAGGAAATACAAATTACAACCATAACCAGAATGAGGTACCACTTCACATCCACTAGGATGGCTCTGGAAAAAAATGGAAAATAACAAGTATGGAGGAATTGGAACTCTCATATATTGCTGGTGGGAATGTAAAACAACTTAACCCTGTGTAAAACAATTTTCCAATTCTTTAAAAAGTTAAATATATATAAATATATACTAGCTGGGCATGGTGGTATGCATCTGTTCCAACTACTTGGAAAGCTGAGGTGGAAGGATTGCCTAAGCCCAGCAGGTCGAAGCTGCGGTGGCTGTGAGTAAGCAAGCCACTGCACTCCAGACTGGGTGACAAGAGTGAGACTCCAACTCAAAAAATTACACACACACACACACACACACACACACACACTATTAGGCTCAGCAATTCCACTCCTGTGTATATATCTCAAATAATTGAAAACAGGTATGCACACAAGCACATGTACATACATGTTCATAGCAGCACTAGTCATACTAGCCAACATTGCCCAAATGATCATGAATGGATGAATAGAGAAACAAATCATTGTATAGTACACATGATGAAATATTACTTAGCCATAAAAAAAAGAAGTCCTGATACACACTACAATATGAATGAACCTCAACACATTCTGCTAAGGGAAATAAGTCACACACAAAAGGTTACATATTGTATGATTCCATTCACATGAAATATCTAGAATAGGTAAATCCTTATAGATAGCAGATGGTGGTTGCCATGGAGTCGGGGAAAGGGGAGAATGGGGAGTAACTGCTTAACAGGTACAGAGCCTCTTTTTATGGTGATGAAAATATTTTGGAACTAAATAGAGGTGGCAGTTATATGATACAGTGAATGTATTAAAAGCCACTGAATGGTTTACTTTAAGTTGTGTTTATGTTTATTTCACCTCGAGTTAAAAAAAATAAAAAAGCCAGGTGTGGTGGCTCAGGCCTGTAATTCTAGCACTTTGGGAAGCTGAAGTGGGAGAGTTGCTTGAGCCCATGAGTTTGAGACCAGCCTGGGCAACATAGGGAGACCTAATCTCTACACAAAACAAATTTTAAAAATTAGCCATTTGTGGTGGTAAGAGCCTATAGTCCCAGCTACTTGGAAGGCTGAGGTGGGAGGACCACCTGAGCCAGGAGATCAAGGCTGCGGTGAGCTGGGATCCTGCTACAGAACTCCAACCTGAGCAACAGAGTGAGACCCTAACTCAGAAAACAAACAAACAAAAAACATTTTGAGAAGGTTTTCTATGGATTACTGTATAATTGTGGGGTGTCCAATGAATCTTGAAAAGCTGAACAACACTGGATCATTCCCATTAGCATTGCACATCATGTGATACCGGTTTTCAAACAAACCCAAACTCTCCCTTGCTCTCATGGTCTCCTGCAGCTAATACTCCACATGCTGATACAGGGACCCACTAATGTCCCTCCGTATGACCACAGCCCTTAAAGAAGGGCATGGCATGGGTTCAAGCGCTCCTGCACATTTCTGAGCACATTACTGAGAGTTCTCTGGTCTCCTATGCACTCTCAGTAAGTAGCTTCAGGGGGTCCTTGACTTCCCTGCCCAAAGATGTAAATTCCTATCTACTCCCTTTCTTTGAACTATATAGTATCAATGTAATTGTAAGTCTTGTGATTTGCCTAACTTTTGTAATGCATGATGTCTTAGGCCTTGTAAAAACTAACTTTACTCTAAATGTCACTATCTAAATGTGAGATGCAGCTGTAACTTAAGTTCTATACAAGGCTCTGCTGGGCACGTGGCTAATGTATAGGTACCAACAACTCTGGACTATAAAATTGAACTGTAAAAGCCTAGAGGGTGAGCAGAACCATTTTAGAAAGACCTCGAGTCTGGCTCTACTCCCTGGGTTCGAACTCGGAAATAAACTTATTTCTGCCAATTCCCTGCCCCTTTGATTTACTGATATCAAGGGGAGCAGCTGAGAGTTACTCAGACTGTAACAGTGCTGATACCCTTTAGAGCAGAATGTCTTCCCAAGGACATCGGCATCCACTGTCACTACTTCCTGTACTCTGTCCTCACCAGACCCTGCTCCCAGTGGGTTCTCCTCTTACTCTTCTCTCTGCGGTGTTGGACACTTGAGACTCCCTTTTCCTTTTTTTTTTTTTTTTTGAGTTGTAATCTCACTCCATCGCGCAGGCTGGAGTGCAGTGGCACACTCAGGGGTACCCCAGCATCAACCTGCTGGGCTCCGGTGATCCTTCCGCCTCAGCCTTCCAAGTAGCTGGAATTACAGGCATGCGCTACCACACCTGGCTAATTTTTTATTTATTGTAGAGACAAGGTCACGCCAAGTTGTCTGGGCTGGTCTCGAACTCGCAGGCTCAGGCAATCCACTTGCCTTGGCCTCCCAAAATGCTGGGATTATAGGCTGAGCCACTAAGCCTAGCCAAGACTTCCTTTTCCTCCACACTTTCTCCACATGGCTTCCATGACACCACACCGGTTTTTTTTTGTCTGTTTGTTTGTTTTGTTTTTTGAGTTGGAGCCTCACTCTGTCACCCAGACTGGAGTGCAGTGGCGGCTCCCGGTCACCGCAGCCTCGACCTGCTGGGCTCCAGCATTCCTTCCACCTCAGCCTTCCAAGTAGCTGGAACCATAGGCGCGTGCTACCAAGCCCGGCTAACTTTTTGATTTATTGTAGAGAAGAGGTCTCGCCAAGTTTCCCAGGTGGGTCTCGAACCTGCGGGCTCAGGCAATCCACTCACCTCAGCCTCCCAGAGCACGGGATTACAGGTTGAGCCACCGAGCCCGGCTCACACCGTTTTTCTTTCTTTCTTTCTCAATGACCAGTCTTTTTTGCTTCTTCCTCTTCTTTCTCAGTATATTGGAATGTCCTGACCTCCATAACCATATTCCAGGTAAGCTTATCCTGTCATGGCTTTAAATATCTATTGTTCAATGACCTTCCAATTTACATCTCCAGCCTGGACCTCTCCTCTGGACTCCAGAAGTTGTACCTAACTGCTTACTATAGGCATCTCAGTCAAAAACTGAACTCTCCCTCCTCCAGTCTGCCTCCCCTCAGCCTTCCCTTTGTCAGTAAATGATGATCCTCCTGTTGCTCAGGCCAAAAAATCCCTGAGTGGCCAGCGCAGTGGCTCATGCCTGTAATCCCAGCACTTTGGGAGGCCGAACTGGGAGGATTGCTTGAGCCCAGGAGTTTGAGACCAGCCTGGGAAACACAGCAAGACCTTGTCTCTACAAAAAAAAGTCAAAAAATGAGCCAGGTGTGGCTGTGAGCAGTTCCAGCTCCTTGGGAGGCTGAGGTGGAAGGATTACCTGAGCCCAGAAGGCTGAGGTTGCAGTGAGCAGTGATCATGCCAGTCTGGGTGACAGAGTGAGACTGTGGCAAAAAACAAAACAAACAACAAACAAATGAAAACACTCTGAGTCATATGCAACTCTTTTACTTCTTATACATCAGCAAATCCTACTAGCACCACCTGAAAATAAACCCAGAATCAAGTCTCCCTAACCACCTGGCTTGCTGCCATCTAGTCCTGTCCAAGGTGACCTGCTGTGCCTCTCAGCTGTTCCCTCTGCTTCACTCTGGTGCTCTCCAGTCTACCCCTGAACAGTAGTCAGGGATCCTTGAGAAGCAGGCAAGATCACACAGCTCAAAACCTTCCTCTTCATGCAGCGGTCAACCCAAGGCAACACCAGGCCTCCCACTCAGTTGCACCCATACTGTCTGTATTGCATTCCTTGTTAGCCATTTTTTTTTCTCTTCCCTCTCTTTGAAACCCTCTTCCCCCAGATATTTCATCTGGTCATTCTTTGACCTTCAAACCTCTGCCCCAGCACCCCATCCTGAGAGATCTTCTGAAAGGACATAAGATGAAGTCAATATTCCCAACGAGCAGCCATTTTAACACAGCGTAGTTGTCATATTTTTCTAGCAGTTCACTTTACTTTACACACTAATCACTAGCCAAGGTCAGAACCAATTTCTCAGAGCTACTGATAATTGCTTTACAACCCCCTCCCCAGCTTGTCTTGTAAACAAGTCAACCTAATCAGTCCTTATGACCTTCATGACACAGAATCCATCAACACTGCAGCAGTCATGTGACTGACCCACCCATCTACCTGCCATCCATCACCTGACATCAGTACTTGTGCTTACCTGCCCTCATGGAGCAGACCAACACCCAGTCACCTTAACAACTTTCCTTCATCAAAGGTAAGGTTTAAAAGGATTCAACTTCGAGCAGCCATTTGCCGTTGCTTTGCTGAGCTATGGTCTGGCCATGTGATTCCTTGAGCTATGGTCACCATTTTTCCTAGCTCTGGTTCCCTCCTCTTCCTTGGGGAGGTGAATCTCTCTCTCCTTCTCTCCCCCCTCCCCCCCCCCCATTGCTTTGCTAAGCACTGACCAGGCCATGTGCTCATTGAGCTATGGTCATGTGCTCACTGAGCTATGGTCAGGCCTTATTTCCTAGTTCTGGCCCCCTCCCTTACCTTGGGGAGATGAATCTCCTCTTTCTTTCTTTCTCTCAATCCATTCGCCATTCTTTTGTAAAGCGTGGCCAGGCCATGTGCTCTTTGTGCTATGGCTACCATGTTACCCAGCTTTGGCCCCCTCCCCTACCTTGGGGAGGTGAAACTCCTCTCTCTCTCCCTCTCTCTCTCTCTCACTTTTACTTTCTAAATAAACTATATTTTCCAATCTAACTTCTATACAATTATTTGCATCTTTTGTGTGGCATCAGATCACACACACCTGCCAACAGTTCTGACCTAACATTTTGGAGGCCCTACTTGGATTTTAACCTAACATTTTTAGAGGTTTCACCGAGATTTTAACCTAACACCTTCTGAACTACTTGCATCTTTCTCTAATCCCTTTCTCTGCTTTATTTTCTTAACAATACTTGTCGCCCCCAGCAAATAATTATTTCGTGTATTCTAGATCATTCTCTGCTGAAATTTGAGCATCTTGAGGACAGATACTTCACTTTATACTCTGCTGCATCCTGGGTCCTTGCCCTCTAGGGGCTCAGCCAGAGTAGGGGATTTTCCTGGGCAAGGCAGAAGAAACAGATCAAGCACATTGAGGAAAAGGCATCTAGCTTGCTGGGGCATATGGGAGACAGGGAGGTGAGGTCAGGCTGGCCAGAAGGTCCTGAAGGCCAGGTAGGCCACCAGAGGCATTAGGATGCGAAGGTGATGGAAAATACTGCCCTTTCTCCCCCACTGTTCACTTTCTCCCTTCAGATAGGACTCCAAGATGATAAAAAAAGTATTCACCTTGGGGGTGGAGCAAGATTGCAGAACAGGACTCTCCATTACTCGTTCTTCTGTAGATACATCAACTAGTCCCGAAATGAAAATACCTTCCTAAGAAGTAAGAAAACCAGGTGAGAAACCACAGTACCTAAGGGTAACCAAAAAATAAATAAGAAGAGAGGCATTGAAGATAGTAGGAAGGATAGTTTTACAATACCTACATCACCCCTCCTTCAACCCCAGGCAGAAACGTACATCAAGAGATACCCTCCACTTAGGGAAAGGAGAGGGAAGTAAGCACTGGACTTGGGAGCCCTGGACCCTAACACTGGGTCTGCCCATCAAACCCAGCACTAGGCAGGTCCCTGCAGTCCTAGACTTCAAGCCAGTATCCAAGGTCAGAGTCTTCAAGCCCATCTGGCCTCAGGCTCGAGGTCATGGACTCAGTCTCTAGTCTCTGGGCTCACCCCAGCACCAGGCCAGGCCCCAGAGACTCAGTCTCCAGGCACATCCTAGAGCCAGGTTGACCCCAGTGGCCTGAGACCTTGGGTCTGCCCAGTATCAAGCAGGTCCCTGTAGCCCCACCCTCTAGGCCTCCAGTAGACCCAAGATACAAACCTATCCCAGTAAACCTGCACTGGATGGGTCCTCCTGGGCCCAGGCTCCAGGACAACTCCTGTGGACCAAAGTTTCAGGCTGACTCTCAAGGCTCTAGGACCAAGGTCAGTCCTTGTCAACCTAGTCTCCTAGATGGTGCACACACACACACAGTCTTCAGAACAACCCCTGTGGACCCAGGCTCCAGGGGAATCAGGGTCCAGGCCACCCTAGTAGACCCTGGAGCCAGACCAGAAATAGACAAGAGATTACTAGGTGTCCTTTCTGTGGCATGGTTGGCATTGTTTAGCCTTTGGAGATTATCTGTTTCCATTGGGATGGATGTCCACCTTTGGTTGACTTTTATTGACTTGGCTATTTTACAGCTCTGTAAGGGTAGAGGTTAACTTGTGGAAAACATAGTAGATAAGATGATTTCTGTCTGAGAGCAAGGCCAAGGATTCCTGTTCATAGCAGTACAAATATAACATGTCAAGAGACACAACTGATTTCTCTCTAGCAATGGAAAAATAACTCCAAAGTAGAAACCATAACTTCAAACATTACAGTTTATTACCCTTAGGATATGAACCTACCTTTCATCAGTTAGTAACCTCCTTTCAGCATTTGTTTAACTAAATTATTATTTTAAAACTCTCTTGAGATTCCTCTTTGCATTGTCATACAGGTCACTCACTGGCAAAGGCTCTCTCCTTGATCTAACTTGAGTCAGGCTTCTCTGACCCCTCTTTCTGACCAGGCCTCCACTATGGCCCCCAGTCTATCTTTGGCCTATACAGCCTAGTCTTAGAAAAAGTCCTGCAAGTCAGTTTCGTGTGGCTTCCCCCACCCTTAATATCTGACCACACTTGATCGAGTTCCTCATTTCTCCCCTTTGATGTCTAAGCCCCCTGGCCTCCTTTTAGCAAGAATCTTTTAAGGGCTGTTGAGCAAGAATGCCCTGCCTTGATGTCTCCTCTTAGTCATTTTCCATCCTCTGATCCTCTGCCCTGCTCCTTGGCTTTAAATCCCCAACTGCCTTTGTTGTATTTGGAGTTGAGTCCAATCTCTCTCTCCTATTGCAATAGTTTGAACAAAATTCTCCCTTATCATTTTAACAAGTGTTAGAATAATTTTGTTCTTTAACATCATTGGCTAATTGATTAAAATCTTGACACGTGTGCATGTTATATTCACGTAAGAGTTATGTATTTTAATTGTTGAAAAATATTTTAGCAAAGGTCATCTTAGAGAGGCCTTACTCCTAGTCTAAAGTTAGACCTCCCCACCACGCACAACACCATTTCAGTGCCTGTCTTTGTTTTTTTCCTCACAGTCGGTGTGTATGTGCTGGTTATCTCCCATACTAGCAAGTCAGCTCACCAGGGCAGGGACTTAGTGTCTATTACTGTTGTATTCCAGTGGGCACTCAATAAACATTCCAAGAATGAATAAATGAATGAATGAATGGTGTCGGGCCTCCGAGGAAACGACACAGCCAACCGGGAGGGCCCTGGCAGCGCCGCACTGCCCTACAGAGTTCGGTCTCCCCACTGGATGCCGGAGCATGCTGGTGTCACCATCTGTGAACTACAGCGCGCGTGCAGCCGGACCTCCCCACCCGCCCCGAGACCCTGGGAGCTTCCGGCCCGCCAGCGTCCCGGCCGGCGCCTGTGTGTCTCGGTGGAGGAAGCGGGGTGGACGGGAACGATAAAGCAGAAGCTCTTATACAACTGATGGCCATGAAGAACGACAGCAGCAGGCGTTTGTCGCCCATTCTGCGACTGGTGTCCCCGCTCAGCTGGGTGTGGGGGGCGGGCGTCCGCTTTCCCTTCTTGCTGCGGTTCGGGCACTGGCAGGCCCGGGCGCCGGCGCGGAACTCACCAGCCCGGGTCCCTGAGCTTCCATTCCCAGCCGCTAGAGCGGTGGTGGCCAGTCCCGGCAGCGTCTCAGTCACGGCGCTCCCGGGAGCTCCGAGGGGAGCTGGAGGCGGCCACAAGAGGTCCTAGAATGTCCCGGCCGCGTTGGGCTGGACGACAAGGCTTCTGAATTATGATTCTGCGGGAGCGCGCTCCTAGACAAGTACTAGGGTCAGTGAGAGCAGCGTGGTTCCCAAGTGTCAGGATGGCCGAGTGGTCTAAGGCGCCAGACTCAAGGTGTGTACCTTGCCCGCGGGCGTTCTGGTCTCCATATGGAGGCGTGGGTTCGAATCCCACTTCTGACACGTTCTTTTTTTCTTTTTTTTTCCGGAAACTGAGAAAGCAGGATTTATGGAGAGAACAGAGGAGCTCCCACAGTGGGAGGGGACCTGAAGGGATTGCCCACCTTTTTTATAAAACTTCTCCTTAAGTTTTAAGGGAACCCCAAAACTTTCCCAGAGCCCGTTGGTATTTCTTTCTCTTCTCCGGGAAGGTCGCAACTAGACTCTACCCGTCGCTGTTCTCCACTACCCGTTTGTTCCGATTAGCCTCAGCGCTGCCTAGTGAAGAGAGGGAGGCGCTATTAGCAGCTTTACCAACACCCAATCATATCATTTTGTGCAATTTACGTCACATGATTCTCCCTTAGTGTAGCATATTGCCAGAAAGTAAACCGCGTCTTCCCTGGTGGTCTAGTGGTTAGGATTCGGCGCTCTCACCGCCGCGGCCCGGGTTCGATTCCCGGCCAGGGAAATCGCGTTTTGACGAAACTCCTCTTAAGCGTCAAAAAGACTTTTTTACTTAAATAATAATAAAGCTAAAATGCGTCTGATATCCCTCCTATTTTGCAGAGAGTAATTACCTGAAGTTAGCCTTACTATGGCTTATAAGCGCCGGCTGTGTGCTGGGCATTGACCTTTACTTTAATTATCTTATTTAAGAAAAAGAAACAATGCAGGCAGCACACAATGATCCGAAAAGATGTCCCGGGGCTGCTGGACATGCCTGGTCTCAGAATTATGGCAGAGTTCGGTTTCCCCAGGAGTCCCTAGGCCAGCAGAACTGCACCTGGCTGCCTAGGGGGGCAGGCCACGGAGGGGTTTCAGCTATGGAAGTCAGGTTCTTCTTCACCCCAACATCCACCTTTCTATTTAGAAAATAAGTGGAAATACTGACCAGCCCACGCAGCTTGGCGAGACCTCGTCTCTATAATAAATGAAAAATTAGCCGGGCATGGTAGCGCGCGCCTGTAGTTCCGGCTACTTGGAAGGCTGAGGCGGAAGGACCGCAGGAGCCTAGCGAATGGATGCTGGGGTGGCCGTGAGCATGTCCCTGCACTCCAGCCTGGGCGACGGGGTGAGTCTCCCAACTGGGAAGGAAGGAAGGGAGGGAGGGAGGGAGGGGGAAGGAGAAAATAGTGGAAATATTTGAAACAATGCCATAACCAACACTTTACCCAGATTCAACACTGGTTAATTGTCGTCTCTGCCCAGCCCCCCCCTCCCCCCCCCCGCCCCGTGGTGTGTCTAGGAAGATAAATGATAGACATATAGGTATAGGTATAGGTACAGGTATAGATTCTCCTATCCTCTTCGAAAATTGGGGTCTGTAAAACTAGCCAAAGTTGCATCTGCGCCATCTGATGGTTGCAGACACGGCATTACTCCATGCTACACCTAACAAAATTGCCATTAACGTCATTACACGCCAGTCTACATTCAAATTTCCTCCAACTGTCCCTAAAATGTCTTTTTGTTTTTATCCTGAACTTTTCATTGCTTTTTTTTTTCTTAGTTGGAAAGCCTGTGGGAAAGAATATATCTTAATAATTGAAAACTCTTAAGTCACATTTAAGTTCTATCTTGACATTTTGTAATATTCTGAGCCTATATACAGTATAGGCATATTCTGAGCCTATATCTGTTCTTTTCCAAAGTATTACTTCTCTCTGGGCACCTTTTCTTGACCCGCAGGCCAGGGCTATTTTCTTCTACACTCTACCTCCCTGATGTCATGAGCTGTACAAGGTCAAACATAACCAGGTCCACACACATTTGGGTCTTTCCACAGGACAGACTTTTACTGATGCTATTTCAATCATGAAAGCCAGAGTTACATGGAGGACCCAAGTAGGGGGTTCTCCTTAGCACTTCATACCTGTTCACTCAGTACTCAGAGCTGCGGGCACACAGGCTCAAGCCTCTCCACAAGTCAGTCCACATTGCAAACCATCCATAGTAGGATACTTAATCAATATATAAATGTTGTCAATTAAAATTTCTACATAAAACAAAGTGACATTTAACATAAAGAGAAAAGGGGATAGGAAAAGGAGTCCCAAGAGAGGAATGTGGACAAAGAGCGTGTCCTGGATTGAGGAAGATGGTTGGCCATTAGTATCCTGCAAGGAAGAGTCATGATTTGGGCAGACTCTTTGGGGATGGATGCTGGGTGCTGACCACCAGTGACAGTCAGACGGAGTCTGTTGAGATATCCGTCTGGAGCTGGTGAAGTCCTGCCCTTTTTATAGCCCTGGAGTCCTCTGGTGAGGACTGACAGTAAAAAGTGTGTCTAGTTATGTCCTTATCTGCTTGGGTGTTGTCTCTGTTGGTTAAGGGGACATCTAGATTCTTTTGGCATGAGGCTTTTAGAAATGTAAGATGGAGTCTTTTTCCTAGTTGGAGTCACTTATGACAAGGGTGATCTGTACACCTGGCTTCCCAGAATGACTGTGGACCTGAGGACAAAGAGCTTTGCCGCTGCTTTGCTGTGCTCTAGGTCAGAGGGGCTTCTACATGATCTGGCCTAGGAGCACAGCACTGCTAGGTTAGTGGTTAGGTAGGGCTGAGTTCAAATCCTGCCAGCCTCCTTCTAGCTGAAGGAAAGCTGTTTTGTCTTCTCTAAACCTTAGTTTTCTCATCTGTAAAACTTGTCGGTCAAAGAGTGAAGAAGAAAATTTTTCTAATCTCCAAATTTCAGTTTGGAGGTTAGAGAATAAAATCCTATCTAACCTCCAGGTTTCAGTTTGAAAACTTCTCTGATCATTGAACTGAATTAAAAGGAATCCACACATATAATAAAATTCAAGGTTAGAGAATAAAATTCTATCTGACCTCCAAGTTTCAGTTTGAAAACTTCTCTGATCATCTATCTGAATTAAACAGAATGTACACATATGTAAGAACAAAGGGAGAAAGAAAAGACAGGAAGGACAAATGCCTACATGTAACTGATTTACTGCAGTGAAAGGATTACAGAAAACTCTAATTTTCTTATTTTGTAATTTCATGTACATGCTGAATTTTCTAACATGAGTGTATAAAATTTGCTGGTATCATAAAAATATACTTTATTTTTAAAACTGCTCATATATCATACAAAAGTTAAAATGAATCATAGATTTAAATGTAACACATAAAACTATAAAACTTTCAGAAGAAAACATAGGAGAAAATCTTCAATACCATGGGTTAGGGAAGAGTTCTTAGACATGATGCCAAAAGCATGATCCATAAAATAAAGCATTGTTAAATTGGATCTCACCAAAATTTAAAACTTGATCTGTGAAAGACCTTGTTAAGAAAATGAAAAGAGCCCGGCACAGTGGCTCACGCCTGTAATCTCAACACTAGAGTAGAGAGGACTGTCTGAGTCCAGGGGGTTTGAGACCAGTCTGGACAACTTGGTGAGACCTCATCTCTACAATAAATAAATAAAAATTAGCCGAGAGTAGTGGTGCACGCCTGTGGTTCCAGCTACTTGGAAGGCTGAAGCAGAAGGATCACCTAAGCCCAGCAGGTTGAGGCTGCAATGGTCGTGAGCATTCTGCTGCACTCCAGCCTGGGAGACAAAGTGAGATTCCGACTCAAAAAGAAAAAAAAATGAAGATGAAGAAACAAGCTACAGACAGACAAAAAAAAAATTGCAAACCACATTTCTGACAAAGGACTCACGTCTAGGACACAGAGAACTCTCAAAATTCAGCACTAAAAATCAAACAATCTACTTGGAAAATGAACAAATGGCTCAAGAAGACATTTCACCAAAGCCATACATGAAAACATGGTCAACACTGTTGAACTACAAATTAAAACTACAATACTACACCAGCACAACTAAAATTGAAAAACTAGTGAGAACACTAAATGCTGGTGAGGATGCAGAGAAACTAGATCATTTATACGTTGCTGGTGGGAATGTAAACTGGTACAGTCATTCTGGAAAGACTATGGCATTTTTTTTTTTTACAAATCTACACATACACTTACCATATGACTCAATAATTACACCTCTAGGCATTTATCCCAGAGAAATGAAAACTTATGTTCACATAAAAATCTACACACAAATGTTCACTGTTTTTTAAATTATTATTATAAAGATGTGGGGTATAATACAGGGTTAGGTATACAAACATTGGTCATGCAGGTATCCTTGTTGATGAGGTATGCCCCTCCCTCCCCTAGCAGTTTCCTTCAACTGCCAGTTCCGCCTCCCCTCCCCTGACAGTTTTCCACTACTGCCAATCGCTTTCTTATAGCATTATTGTTCAAGGTCACCTTATGAGTAAGAACATATGGAACTCAGTTCTTTGTTTCTGTGATAGATCACTGAGTATGATCGACTCCAAATCCATCCAAGTTGTTGCGAAGTCCATATGTTTGTCCTTCTTTATGGCTGCATAATATACCATTGTGTATATGTACCACATTTTTTTAATCCTGTCCAGCTTCAATGGGCAACATGGTTGGTTCCATGTTTTTGCTATTGGTTCACTGTTATTTGTAAAGCCCTAAACTGGAACCAACCTAAAGTCCTTGAATGGGCGAATGGTTAGACAAATGTGGTACCACCATATCATGGAATGCTTTTCAGCAGTAAAAACAACTGGCTGGGCATGGAGGCTCAAGCCTGTAATCCCAACACTTTGGGAGGCTGAGGCAGAAGGATTACTTGAGCCCAAGAATTAGAGACCAGCCTCGACAAATAGTGAGATCCTGTCTCTACTAAAAATTAGCTGGCTCTGGTGGTACACACCTACAGTTCTAGCTACTTAGGAGACTGAGGTGGAAGGATTGCCTAAACCCAGGAGGCTGAGGCTGTGGTGACCCATGGTTTTGCCACTGCACTCCAGTCTGGGCAACAGAATGAGACCCTGACTCAAAAACAAAAACAAAACACGAACTATTGATACACAAAGCAACTTGGATAGACCTCAGGGATTTATACTGAGTGAAAAAGTCAATCTCAAAAGGTCATATTCCATATGATTTCGCATATAATGTTCTATAACTGACAAAATGGAAAACAGATTAGTGGTTCCAGGGTTTAGAAATGTCAGGGAACAGGGAATGGGGCAGGTGTGACTGTAATGGCGTAGGTAGCACAAGGGAGATCTTTCTTTGTGTTGATTGGATAGTTCTGTGTCTTCATTGGGGTTATAATGATCTATACTTGTAATAAAAGTGACACAATAACTAGACACAAAATCATACCAGCGTTAAATTTCTGTACTATAAATATCTAAAATGCAATTTTTGGCAGAAAGTGGGTGAAAGGTACACACACCTATCTGAAATCTTTTTACAACTTCTGGTGAATCTTTGTTTTTTGAGTCATGGTCTCACTCTGTCACTCAGGCTGGAGTGCAGTGGCACAATCACGGCTCACCACTGCCTTGACTTCCTGGGCTTAGGTAATCCTTCCATGTCAGCCTCCCAAATAGCTGGGGCTATAGGCATTTACCACCAAGCCCAGCTAGGTTTTGCTAATTTGCCCAAATTTGCCCAGGCTGGTGTTGAACTCCTGGGCTCAAGCAATCCTCCTGCCTCAGCTTCTCAAAGTGCTGGGATTACAGGTGTGAGTAACCACACCTGGCCTATAATTTTTACAAACTGACCGGCTTCCTACATAATAAGTGACATTAACCCCCAGCAGGTATAATCCTGTAAGAAGCCCACCTCTGGCATCCCAAGGTTCTTCCTGTTTTAATCCCAACACACGTCATCATCTGTCACTTGTCACACTTACTTTGACATATCTCTCTTTTTTTTTTTTGGAGTTGGAGTCTCACTTTGTCACCCAGGCTGGAGTGCAGTAGCATGCTCACAGCCATCACAGCCTCGACTTTCTGGGCTAGGCGATCCTTCTGCTTTAGCCCTCCAAGTAGCTGGAACTACAGGAATGTGCCATCTCACCTGGCTAATTTTTTTCATTTATTGTAGAGACAAGGTCTTGCCATGTTGCCCAGGCTAGTCTCCAACCCATGGGCTTAGGCAGTCCTCTCTCTTCTGCCTCCCAAAGTGCTGGGATTACAGGTGTGAGCCACTGTACCCAGCGATATATGTCTTAATCCTTGACCTTGTCTACGAGGGCAGGATTTGGGTTTTATTCAGCAGATTTCAGAGCTGCTATAAAAGTGTTTGTTGAGTTCATGTGACCTTCACGTGTGCAGGGAGGAAGAACAGAGACTGGGAGACTGGGAGTGCTACTGGCCCCTGTGGGGTACGGCTGCAAGTTTGGAAGGTCACAGATGATCATACTCTAAGGAGGTACTTGGGGTCTAGGTGGGTTGGTGCTGGGAGAAGCAATTGCCAGTGGCCCAAATGTCCCTGCACACTCCTTCCGGGCATGCCCTGAACGCAAGGCCCTGACTGCTCTTTGCTTGGACCGTTTCTCAGGGTTCTATTTTAGGGATAACTTTGAGGGCTAAAGTCGTCTTCCCCTGAAAAGATCAGACTTGCTTACTGCTTCCTATAAAATTGGTAAATTCTCTGAGCTCAGTGATCCTGCAATGCAAGCCCACAGTGTCCACCCACCCGTCACCCTTGGAACATGGAGCATGGGGTGCTCACACTGCTTGCTGTGCCATGAGTAATACGTCCTTTATTTCTTTTTTTTTTTTTTTTTTGAGTTGGATTCTCGCTCTGTCACCCAGACTGGAGTGCAGTGGCCACTCCCGGCCACCGCAGCCTCGACCTGCTGGGCTCCAGCGATCCTTCCACCTCAGCCCTCCAAGTAGCTGGAACTACAGGCGCGTACTACCATGCCCAGCTGATTTTTGATTTATTGTAGAGATGAGGTCTCGCCAAGTTGCCCAGGCGGGTCTCGAACCCACGGGCTCAGGCAATCCACTCACCTCAGCCTCCCAAAGTCCTTTATTTCTGATTCACGAGTCTGGTGTTCTCTGTCAGTATCCACAAGACTGTGCCAGGCCCACTCAGCCTGCAAGTAGGACAAAAATCCCAGATGCTATTGGGTTCCTTGGTAGCATGCTATTCTGGCCCAGGTGAAAGAGCATGGCCCCGTCTCTCTCAGTCAGTTCCAAAGCCTTCCTGAAGGCTCCTCGTTGCCTTTGATGATGAACCATCCCCCTCCCTTCATAGCCATTTGATCTTTCCCTGTAGCAATCGGGATAATTAACTCATATCCCTAAGGGGTCCCTTAGTTCACACCAGGTCTTTGCCAAATGATGGGCCTCTCCAGACATCGTGCACCTGTCTGCCAAGTTGTCTCACTGTCTGTCTGCTAGAAAGGCATCCTCAGTATCAACTCCATCTGCCTGGCTCTTCACCCCTAGGGCTGCTGGACCGGAAGATCCAGAGGCTGGGGAGGGAGGTAGAGAAAAGACCACACAGCTGGGGCCCTGTGCATTCTGAGAACGCTTAATTGTGTAAATAGTCAACATATTCATTGCTGAATGTCTCCAAAGTAAATCACAATTTGTTTCAGGAACACAGAAAAAAGTAAGACAAGCAGTGAACATTCAAAGTGGGGTTGGATTGGCATTTGTGACTTTAGGTATGCTACTTAAGCTCTTTGAGAATTAGTTTTTCTCATCTGGAAAACAGAGTCATGTTAAAATATGTCACTGGAAGCTGCTGTAATAGCAGAGAAGAGCACTGAACATGGTTGCCCCCATCTCAGCATGGCAAGTTCTCAGTGTCGTCAGTAGGTTCTTGGAGATGGCGACTTTAAGTAACACAGCATAAAACTATTGGCAGCCGGCCACGGAGGCTCACTGAACATTAGAAATCAGGGAGAGCCGAGGACCTCGAGACCGTTAGAACGTGTTCGAGAGCTGTTGACGCCATCACCTTCCCCGCTATATTTAGCATATTTAACCAGAAACAA
>CAUYQG010299535.1:0-14965 GCA_963574415.1 Tarsius wallacei
AGGCTGAGGTGAGTGGATTGCCTGAGCCCGCGGGTTCGAGACCCGCCTGGGCAACTTGGCGAGACCTCATCTCTACAATAAATCAAAAAATTAGCCAGGCGTGGTAGCGCACGCCTGTAGTTCCAGCTACTTGGAAGGCTGCGGCAGAAGGATCGCCGGAGCCCAGCAGCTCCAGGCTGCGGTGGCCGGGAGCGGCCACTACACTCCAGTCTGGGCGACGGAGTGAGACTCCAACTCAAAAAAATAAAATAAAAATAAATAAAAAGGAAAGTGAAAAGAAGTAAATATAGTCAATATATTGAATGTATAATTTTCTGAAAGTTAAACACATGACCCTCGTGTGAATAAAAGGTTAGCAGATGTCAAAGATTTATAAAACTTACTAATGAGGTAACAAGTCAGATAGTATCCTAGCTCAAAGAAGAATTTCAGACAGTGGGTATTTTTTCTCAATGAAAGAAATAATGCTAAATATGATTGCAAGCTTGATATTAAACCTGCAATATCATATAGGGCAGTGAAACTAATCTCCAGGTTTCTTTTTTCTACTGGAAAAAGATAATCTGTATCTATACTAGATGAAAAAGTTAGCATGTAACTTTCCAGGACATTTCCCATCAGTAGGAAATAAGTCAAGCAAAGATACTTTTCCCTAGATAATTAATTAAGTAAGCCTTGTGTGGATGTCTTAGATGTTTTAGTATAGTATTTTTAAGAATCTGTTGTCATTTTTGCCCTTATTGCCATGTTTGAATATTTTTTCCTTACTGATGGCCAGCAATAATTGGGTCAGCATAATATGGGATGGGAGATAACTGGTCAGCAGAGAGGATTTTCTGCAGTGCAGTAGAAATATTTCTTCAAGCTTTACCATAACCTCAGCAAAATATCTCTCAAGAATCTCCATCTATGTCTGTGTTTCCTCCATTGACATCTAATACTAGTTAAGAACAACGTGTTACATTAGCTCAATATTTACCTCTTTCTCAGTTCCCTGTTGTACAAAATTGAGAAAAAGAAAAAAAAAGATCTACCTCACTGAACGAGTGTAAGACCAAACAAGATAGATACGTAAAGGGCTTAGAATTTGCCTGATATATTATATTGTTATATATATATATATTATAGGAGATTATCATTGAATTATAGTGTAGGGTCAAGTCACACAAATTCAGAGTACTATTTACTCTGGTATTATATAAACAAAGATATATATAGAGGGGTCACTGGAAGATCAGTTTTCTTCTATTAATTTTCTGATTCTCTTTTTTGATTCTTGTGTGCCAGAACTTCTGTCTGCTTCTAACATGTTTTTTGATCACTTACTGGACAATGGGCACCATGCTCATGATTTTTAGATTCATATTACTCCCACATCATGCTAATTTCTAACTCACCTGCAGGGAGAAATAACTCATTTTTCGGTATCTCAATCTTGGTCCCTACTTCTCAGGTTTTCATCTGTCATGCTGTCAACACCCTTAGTACATAATTATGCAACAAGTTTATTGATCAATTTCGATTAATCTGTACAAAATATATTTATTTTTTCCAATCACAGTTTCTTATCTGAAATATATTAAATCCTTGTTTCAAGTTCTTTCATTTGGACTGGTTAATTCTAAATTACCATTCAATGACAACCCCCCAACTCATTTTTATCTATTCTAAAAGACATAGGGTAAAATCAGCAGACCTGATACAAGTGTCCAATCAGGGACTCTAGATCTCTCAAAGGGATTTTTTTGCAGACTTCCTATTTTTTGTCTGTGGTCAAAGTTCGGCTTCTAGAGTAATGTATTAAATTCTATTATTGATTCAATACAAAGAGCATCTTACAGCTGACCATACTGGTATATACTAATGCCTTATATCCTTGACCTTGTTACCCCCTAATAATTCTGTAGAACATGACCAGATCTGGCAACTTTGAAACAAAAAATATTCAATTTTTTCCTAATCTCAATTTCAAGAATATTAAATATTGGGAATTCCTCATGCTATTTCATATTCTTAATTAGGAGGCCATTATTCTCAATAATATTTTTAGGAATAATAATCTGTTAATTATGAACCTGACAAACAGGCTTATGCAAAAGACAGTCTACCTTCACACCAAGAATATGCTTCAGTTCATTTCCTCAAATGCCAGGTCTATTCATTTTAAATATTTCAAAAAATTGGATTTCTATATAATTTCAAAATGTTCCTTGGAAATATCATTTGGATTAGAAATATTCTGCATATTTCTTCTACCTTCTAACATTTCAGGCAACGACCTAGTATTTGTAATTGTCCATTTCTTACGCTCTGCCTTTTCTATACTCTGACTACTCTCCTCCTAATAGGTCCCTGAACTTAGCTCAAGCCTGAGTAAGACAAATTCAAAATATACCACCCTAAACAACTCATCCATAGAATCTGCTGTCCAGAGGGAGATGCATTCATAATCAAACTGCCCTGATCATGCTGCCTATTCACTGTCCCTTGATTTCAGTGTCCCCTGCAAAGTTCTACAATCCCTGCTTACTCTTCTCTATAAAAGAAAACCTTTTTAATTGCTTTTGAAGTATTTGCAGATTTCTGAGATCAGAAATTACTCCCTATCACGGTAGTCTTTTTGAATGATATCTCTCCTTGCCCAAGCCTATATTTGTTTCTATTTGAACCCAATATAGACCCTTATGTTTTTTCCTGTGCATATCCTTCATTAAGTTGTATTCTTCAATAAAATAACTAATTGGCCAAATTTAAACTCACTTTTTCCTCATAATTCCATGTTTACACATTTCCACCATCCTAAGATTGTAATAGTTTCTTCTCAAATCGTAAAATTACTCTAGATTTACTTTAAAGACATTGCACAGGAAAAACTAATGAACTAAAAGTATTGTTTCTTTTCCTTTATGTAACCACCTTGAGTTTATACCACATAGCGTAGTGGAACATATGTGCTTACTTTCTTTCGCTCAGAAAAATATGATGATAATATTTCTTGAACTCTGTTTTTCTATAAAAATTCCCTTCTTTCCTCTGAATTTTCTAGGCAGTTGGCAATATGCCCAGGCCTCATTGATTTAGGTATTCATTCATCAAGCATTTACCCTGTTTGATAGGAACTACAGATACTGTGATCAACAACACAGATCTTTGTGCGGAGGTACAGAATTACAGAAAGCCCTGTGGTTTTCTGTATTCTTCTATGTCTCCCTTGTATTCTTATCCCTTCAAAAGGGTAAAGTATTTTCAAAGTAACTACTATTGCACATTTTAAAAATTGTTTTAAATATAATTCATAGAAGTTATCCTAAGTGGTTTATTTTGTAATTTTGTCATTAAATTAATTCTGTTTTTCACAAACTGTCACAACCAAATTTTTTCTTGAATTTCAATATACTATTCTTATACATGCAGCATTGCTGATTTTATTATTTAGGATTCCTGCGGCTGTAAGACTCTATCAAAAAAACAAACTAACAAAAAGGTGAACTAGAGCGTCACATTCAGACTCAGTTAAATCACAATCCAGGTGTTAAAATGTCATTAGGCACCTGTCTTCAAGTCTGCTGCTTTCCTTTGTAATACTTTTTTTCTAAGACAGAATCTTCCCACCATGGGATAAAAATAACAAAAACAACTTCAAACATATATTTCATAACTTTAAGCTGTTAAAAAGTTCACTTTTTCAACAAAAGTTCTGGGATTGTCTGAGTGGTACGTTTACTGACAGGATATGGTGCTCTATCTGGCAGTCTGAGTCACATGGTCATTTTAGGGTTGGGTTGGTTGCGTTGTCAATAACCATGCTAGAGGCACATGGACTAAGAATGGGAAAGAGGGATTTCCATAGGAAATCTGAACTGTTGTTACCAGAAAAATGGGGAATTAATGACCACCAAAACATGGGGATGTCTAGAGGGTACAGAATACTAAGGAGACCCTGGAAGTGGGATTGCATATTGACTTTGTCATGGCTGCACAGGGCTGGTTACACTACTTCTAAAGAAAAGAGGCAGTTAAAATGTGTGAATTTCTATTTGTTATTCTGGCCAACCTAAGTTTTTACACAGATATTGGTACAGTAGATATTGATAAAAACAGAATATAACAAGGTAAGAAAATTTCAGGAGATACAACTTTCATACAGGCATCATATGTGATTAGAATATTATCCTCATAACAGCTTTAATTCACAGGGATACTCGAGATAGAAAGACAAAGACCACCCCTCCTCTTCTCACCACTTACGTTGCTTTTCTTTATTCATTCCTATAAGAGATGAAGTGGTAAGTATCCTATAAGAAATACAAATTAGTTTCCAAATAGACTTTACAGTGGTAATCAGGAAAACTACATGAAAGAAGTAATATTTGAGGACTATGGAAAATTTTGAGACATAAAATTGAATTTAGTAAAAGCAAAGACACAGAGAAAACAGTTGAATATGTCTTCAGAGCACAGGGCAAATAATTTAATTTTGCTGCCCTAAAGGTTACATATAGAACACTGTTAAAGATAATTCTGGAAAAGTAGTCGGAGGTCAAACTTTAAAAGATCCTCAATGGTATAAAAAAGACTGTCAAATTCTGTGGAAGAAGAATCATAACTGGATATTTTTAAGCAGATCATATTATGAGAGCAGCATTTTAGAAACATTAATTTGGCATCAATAAGTTGGTTAGAAAAGAACTAGAACTTGAGAAACCAAATAACAGTTTACGAGAGTAACTGAGGCTAGAAGTAATGAGTAACCAGAATAGACTGATGACGGAGGAACTAAAAAGAAAAAAGCAACTATCAGAAACATTAGAGAAAAGGTCAAAATAATTTGGGAACTCTCTCCATTTTTCTTAGGCGATCAAATTGAGTAAGAATTTTCTATTTGGGATATCCACTTCTGGATCTCCTGCACCTCGGTTCACTGAAGTTTTGCCTTTACCCATATTCCTAGCCATCGTTGGAAACTATTCTCTCCAAAATTTCCAATGCCTGCCTTACTGCTCTATCCAATGAAACTGCCTCTAGTTTTCTTTCTGGCTCCTCTCAGAGTGTTCATGATACTATATTCTTATTATTCTTATATCTCTCCAAAGAATGGGTCAGTTCAATCACCTTTCTAAATCCTTTCCTTCTGCATATGTCTTTAATGGCAGAATCACCTTAGCTACTATTGATTATGTTTGTGTTATTATTGCTTGTTTAACCCACTTGTATTATTTAAATAATTAATTATAGGTTGGCAACTCTGCATTCTATGCTTGTGTCTATATTCTGAACATGTATAAGTTCTACACGTACAAATAAAACCTACTTCTAAACATATCTATTGACTTGCCACTAATACCTAACAAGTTCAAAATTCAAAACTTCAAGTTGCTGTAAAACAGACTTTTCTGATTTTAGTCTAATCTTAACTAAGCAAGTTATTATACACCATGTCACACAAGTCAGAGCTTGTGATCATCTTTGATTTATTCCTTTAAGCTCAATGAAATAAAGAGTAGTATATGTTTATTTTACCTCCTAAACTTTTCTCCAGGATAACCATTCCCATCATGTTTTGCCTGCACCATGACATAGCCTAATAATTGGTACCCCAGAATCTTTTCTCGGTCAAATTAAATGTATCCTTCATGCTAAAGCAAAGCGATCAATATAAAATATGGATTTGTTCACATCTCTGTTTATATACGTCAAAGATTTCTTATTTATTTTAGAAAAATCTAAGGTCCTTAGAAGAACAACAACCTCATTAAAGTATCCACTTCTTTATAATCATGCCCAAGATTCATGATTCATGACTTAAATTCAATTAAGTAATTTTAAAGTAAAGGCAGTTCTTAAAGAGCAAGTGTTTATTATTAAAATACTAGTATAACATACAACTCAACAAATTTACAGTTGCAATGTAAATTAATATTTTATTTTCTGCCTATATCATTTACATGTTTATAATATTGTTAGTTTGAAAAGGATATTTTTCATAAAGTCATCTACTTAGCACATTTTCTTTTGATATTTATAATGAAAATCTATGTAACTCTTTAAACATTATGAATAATTATTCTAGATAGTAAATGTACAACTTTCACAATTATCAAATAGTGCAGAATTATATTATTGTAATGACAAATATACATTTGACTTTAACAAGCATGGAATTTCAATATATGAAGGACATAAGGAAATTTTGCTCTAATATATATTGGATACTTGCCTATGTTTAAAGTGAATAATCAGATTAACAATAAATCCCAATGACATACCTTGCTCACTTACTGAAAATGCTATGCTGATTAAGTTTGATGCTAAACTATCTGATTTCATC
Source organism: Tarsius wallacei (assembly GCA_963574415.1). NCBI lineage: Eukaryota > Metazoa > Chordata > Mammalia > Primates > Tarsiidae > Tarsius > Tarsius wallacei. The sequence continues at coordinate 6,329 of CAUYQG010299535.1, forward strand.
ATCGTGTATCATTGGCAAGAACCAAAATGTCAAAAATGTTGAAATAATCATTAAGTAATTCAGCCTTCCTAAGTCCAAGGTTAAAACTAAAGTCAAATTTTAGATTTTGCTAAATATTAAGACTAATGTTGCTGCTTATTTAATATTTTATTCAGCATCAGCTCTAGTAATGTTTCAGTGAAAAACATTATTTATTTATTCTGCCCTGGTGGAATTTACAGTGCAACAGAGTATACAAACTACAAATTAGTAAATTAAAAAAAAATACAAGTGTGTCCCCATTATTCACAGATCCCATATTTGCTAATTTATCTACTTGCTAAAATGTGTTTATTGATCAAAATCAATACTCATAGTGCTTTCATGGCCATTCACAGATGGCACTTTGCAGAGAAAACATTGTCACCTAAGGCACACGTTCCCAGATAAGACTGAACAATGTGACACTCTGCCTTCTTCTTTAAATCCCCATCCTATAAATAAGTGGCCTCTTTGCCATCTATCTAGTTCCATGCTTTTCATTTTTGTTTTGTTTACTTTTTCCTAGTAATTTTGTTGTTTAAAATGGCCTCCAAGCACAGTGCTGAAGTGTTGTTAGTGTTCCTAAGAGCACAAAAGTTGTGATGTGTCTTACAGAAGAAAAACATGTCTTAGAACAGCTTTGTTCAGGCATGAGTTACAGTGCTGTTGGCCATGAGTTAAATGTTCATGAATTAACAATGTATGCATATAAGATATTTATTCAATAAGCATTTGCTAATTCAATGTCAGCACTCTGTAGAAGATGACTACCACAAATAATGAGAATTGGCTGTAAGTAATCATACATTGTACCAGATTTATCATAGCTGAAATGAAAAAGAATAGTGTGATAATTTGGAAAAATAATTATACAGGAAGAAATATGTTTTGAATTGGAGATAAGAAAAAACTTATTTAAAAAATTTTCCAGTGAGTGGAGCTGAAAACTAAAAAATAAGAAAGAAAATAATAATAGAAAACCCAAACCATTATTGTAAAAAAGAGACACAGACTATGATTTCTGAATATTTTACTGTTAATAAAAATGCTGCCATCAGGAAGAATTGGGAAGTGGGGTGGACTCACGAGCCAGAAGTCAGATGACCATTTTACTTCTATACTTAGCACATGGATTTTTAGAGGTTCTCTTTATTAACAGCCCAATCTCACTACTCACCCCTCCCCTACTCACTACTTTCACTAAACAGGGCTTCAAAAACTATGTCATTCGTCCTAATTCCCTCCACACCATATAATTCATAAAGGTGGAAAATAGAACATAGAGAAAATGGTTGAGATTTTCCAACATCTCACACTCAGGGAGTGACTTTTCAGGGGTAGGGTGGGAGTGTTATCCTAAGTCAGGACTCTACCAGTAAGTAGGTCTTAAGCCTTCTTAATATATCAAAGAACACCACATAATGCAGCAGCTCTTGGGACCTAATTTTTCCTAACATCCATCCAAAGAAAGAAGTTTCAAAATATTTTTTTTCAGAAAAATGCTGATCAAAAGAAAATGGGGTACTCAAGCATACTATTTTAGAATGAAAAAAGAATATCTGGATGATTTCAGGAGCCCAGCAGAGAGCTAGATTAATACAATTTACACTCAATCGATGATAACTGGGGGATTTTCTCAATGCTTTCATCATTTCCTCACCGATATAAGGACTGATAGAGATGTGAAGTGCTAGATAATTAGAAGTTACCTGCAGCCCCAAATTGCCTGCCAACAAATTAAAGTAAATCACACTGAAGGAGATTGTCTTTCAATGTTATTAAGGCAAGTGGAAATTCCAACCACTACATTATGCATAAATAACCTAACAAAGTAGATACCATCTTGATGAGAATTATGCTGAGTATAAATAAATATATTTACCTAATTATTATTATGTAAATCTGCTAAAATAGAGTTGCTTTAATGGTACTTTAGGCTTTTAAATTTGAGATAGAGCTGTTTTTAAAACTTGTCCTTTTTTATAATAACCTTGATGGGTTCAGCAAGAAATGCTGAACTAAAACTCACTCATGTTTTCTGTAGCAAGGCGTGTGAAACATGTGTGCAGGAAATTCATTCTGTTTGGGTTTAAATCTTGTTTTAATAACCTACTAGCTGATGAATTTGTAAATATTGCCCGTGAAAAGTCTAGAACCAAACATTGCTAAGACTTAATACATATTTGCCATTATTAATACACACTTTTAAAGCAAATGATTAGTATGCATTTCAAAAACACTATTTGGAAAATACAATGAAAAGCAAAATTGCTCCCAATTCAGAAAATATCTCCACAAAGGTAGAAGAGAAAAAACAATTTTATTATTGAAAAAGTATTCAATGAGAACATTATGCACAACACAGGCAACATTCTAAAAGAGCATAAAGGCAGAAAGAAATCTCGTCTTTTTCTATAGCCAAAGAAATATAACCCTTTACACACAGGTTCTCAATGTAAACAATAACTGTTCTTCAAGGAAGAGGACTTGATAGCACAATTTTTCACATACAGTTCATTCTAAATTTGTTTGGTAATTGGGGAGACCATTTATGTTTGCTAATTGGCTTTATCCAAAGGAAAATTAGTCTCATATCTTTGTGACAAGGAGGTTTTGCAACTTAAACTAAGTTGTGTAAATTAGGCTCCTACCCTACTTATAGAAACTGGAAGATGGGGGTGCTATTCTTATGTTTATATTTCAAAGGTATTGATCTCAAGTCCTTAAGAAAATATTCCTGTTTTTAAAACCATTAAGAGGTTTATTTAGCTTTTTAAAAGATTTACATACATTTCAAAGAAACAGAGAAAGACCTTACGATTACAAGTTTTTGAAAGTAAATATTCTAGAAAAAGGAAGGAGGTGGGGGAGGCTCTCCCCTTATTTTCAATAAGCAGATTTAAGCCTATTTTCTATTTGTATTTGGCCTTATAATCCCAATACCCTTAAGGAAACATAATTTTCATATTTATTTAAAAATGTACACTGAACAGTTTCTCCTTTCTGAAAGTTTTATATTTATTTTCTGTTCATGTTTCTAAATCTAAAAATAACTAGGCCCAATTGCCACCCTAAAGGTGGAATAAGTGGCATTTGCTACTCAATTCAATTTAGTTGTAGAATAACTACAATTTCTATTGTGCCACTGCCTACAGGTATACTTTTGGTTATTTTTTCCTTATTTTTGAGGAGCACTCTATTCATGGGTACACACTAGCCTGGCAATGCCAGTGGCCTTTTGAGCCTGGTGGGATGAGGCGGTAAGAGAGTAGGTTGAGGGATGAGATACTGAGCAGCCACTATCTCCTTTTCCACATTCCTAGAGGCCATTCATCAAACATGGCATATAATTTCAAAATCAACAAAACAGAACAGCTGATTAATTTTGACTAAGCGGCCAAGATTTTTACTCACTCCCTACTTCACACTTGGGCCTGTCCGTCCACTTGTGCCTATTAGTAGGCTCACAACTGCAAAGGTGTGTACATGCCCCACAGGCACACATAAGCTCCTAGATCCAACATGCTGCCTGAAAATATAGGGGAAACTATGAAACTGACAGAAATCAGTTTCACTGTATGGGTGTCCAAAAAAGTAAAGTAAATCATCTCTACTATAATTCACTATGTAAAAGTCATTTATAATCTTGTATTTTCCTACTCTCTTCAATTGTCTTATTTAGGGTAACAGAAACATGATTTTATCTAACCACCAACATCAGAATATGACTTCAGGCAGGAAGAGTATTCTAAGCAAATAGAATAAATCAACACCTATGTGGCATAATTTGGAAAGCATACTGAGAACTGCTCATCTCAGCTTGGCAATTTGCCTGAAATTCCACCATTATAACTTCATTCTTTAAGTTTCTGGGGATATCAATAAAATTTATAGGCTTCCCTAAATGATAACATAAAGACATATTCGTAGTCATTTGGGTCTTAGGGAGACGGTGTAAGAAGATATTTAAAACATGAGAGCACACTCAGAAGCAATGATACAGGAAAACTTTCGAGAGGCGAATACACCCAAAGTTAAAGCCTGACAGATGGGATTTATTTATGAAGGACATTTCCAGGAAATGAGGTATGTGAGGTATCTAGCACAAATGGGGGAAGTACTTCTATAAAGAAGGGAATTTCTAAAAAGAGAGAGGAAAATGTGGCCATAGCTCTACATTGCCATCTATAATTATTTTGCTTTTGTGGATAAGGTAATTCAGAACAAAGCACGAGAGATGTACACGGTCCCTGTCCTTCTAGCAGTCATACAGTCAGATGAGTCGACTCTGCAGATGCTAAAACAGAACTTTAAGGAAACATATCAGTTTCACCACAACAATAAAGTATTATTATTGCATTCAGTTGGTAAACAAAGGAACTTAAACACCACATTCTGTCTTTTTTTAAGGAATATTTCAACAGATTTTGAAACATTTATGATTTAGAGGAAGTCAATAGATAATATCTGCTTTCAAAGCTTGGAGAAGCATATATGTACAAAAAAAATCAGGAAGGTATTGACTTTAAACAAATTACATCCTTGAGTTTCATTCTGAAGAGGAAATTATAAAAATAAATTTTGTTTAAAAAGGTAAAATTATGACTCGTACAAATAAAAGATGGACATGTGTCAGTGATTTTATTTAGTTCATAATCAATAAGAAAACAGTAAGATTTTTTTTTTAAAAAGTCTTTATAAAAAAAGAATTCAAAGAACACTCACACATGGGCAACCAGAAAGACTGACATGATATTTACTAATGTATATAAGTCTGTGCATTTTCACAGAGGTGAGGCTGAGAATGAATTGTATCTCCACTAGACAAAATTCGGTTGTATTTCAATGAAGAATAATTTGTATTACTATCAATTGTCTAAAATGTACAAAGTTGCAAAATCATTCCATTAAAGACTATGAAAGGCACAGATCCCTACAGAATCAGATACCCCAGAGGGTGCCCCAGATGATGTCTAATATTCCAATGAAAAGACTCAGAGTGACCTCTTTGCCCATGTTAATGTTTTTCACAACTTTTCCTGACATAATAAGGTGACATGTCTCATTAGTCTTGGCTGCAGTCACTGAGGCTCTGGAAAACCCTGGCACATTCACCTTTAATGGGTGACTTTAGTTTAATTATCTTTAGCTTCTTTTCATTTCCTCAGTGCCACTTTGCTTAATAGAGATTACAAGCCTTGAGTTCCCAAAACTCCATTTCTGAGATAGGCTAAGAAAGCTCAGTTTAAGTAAAAGTAACTAAAATTAAAAGATGACAAAGAAAGTGGATTACTGGCCACTTCTAACATGTAAAAGTTTTTTTATAGAAACATGAACTTATACTTACTGAGTAACATATAGGAAGAAATCATTCTAAAATAACATGTTATCCCTTTGCTCTTTATGTCAAAATTTATTCAGAGTTTAGGAACTATAAGATTTCCAAAATATGATCTTAGAAATGTACAAATAAAATTAAATAAATTTAATATAAAATTTCAAGTGGCATTTCCCCATTACCCAATATTACTGTATTTAAAAAGAAAATTTTGCTATTTGAATCATTTCCAAGAGAAACAAAGGATGATACTATGATTTGAATTACAGCATCTTTTCCAAAATTCATGTAGAAATTTAATCCCCAGTGCAATGGTATTAAAAGGTGTTGCCTTCAAGGGACCTCTGATGGAGTATTCATTAATGGAATTAGCATCCTTATAAAAGAGTTGGAGGTTGAGTACCATCTTGCCCTTTCACATTTTGCCCTTCAAAGACACAGCAAGGAGATGTCATCTCGGAAGCAGAAAGCAGCCCACATCAGGCACCAATGCCTGAACCTTGATCTTGGACTTCCCAGCCTCCAGAATCATAAAAAATACATTTCTTATTTAAAATACCTTGTCTGTAGTATTTTGTCACAGCAGCACAAATGAACTAAGACAGATGAGTATCCATTTTCCTGTGATTAAAGTAAGAGTCCTCTTAATCTTGTTTTATTTATTCAAAGACTATCTAAGTCTATTCTCCATGAGCAAAATGCCCTCTTGAGAATTAGTATATATAGAATGGCCTGTGCATTTCTCTGCTCTTTCTCATTCTAGTCAAGGATAAAATTAATTGGAAAGAAAAGATTCCCGGATCTTAATTTATGAAATTGAGTAGAACTCTCCTCTCTAAAGAGGCATTTGTCTGACACATCCAGGGTAAAGACTCAACTGTTCTTTGCTGAGCTTATTGTTGAACAATTTATAGGGAGACAAGAACACCACAATAAAAAGGATACTTGTATAACATGAGAAAGAGTTGTAGCCAAGATTTACCCTACTAATAGAGTTTTCTCCTTGATTTCCCAGTTCTAAAATTATTGACATTTGTTTTTTGCTTCACCTCTAGGTCTTTCATCTTGAAAGAGTATTTAGAATAAATTCAAATTTCTCCATAGCATGGTTTTGCTTCTGCCTGTCTCTACTACTTCATTTCATACCACCCTCCCCTATGTTCATATATCCCAATCACACTGACCTCTTTTTGTTCTTCTGCCACACAGGGCAAGCTCCTTCCTCCTCAGTGTCTCCTTCCCAGTTTGTAGGTGTCAGCTCAAACCATATATTCTTCAGAGAGGTCTTCTCTGTCTCATCTTAAGTATTAACCTCATGCTGGTCACCTCTTTGCCGAGCTATACAAAAGCTTCAAAATAAACCGATAACTTTATAAATTCATTTATTACCTGATTATCCCAAATAAAATTTAACCTCCTTGAGTGCAGATGACTTATCTGACTGGTTTACTGATGTTTCCTCACAACCCAAAGCAAAGCCTAGCATATAACCTGCTCTCAATAAATGTTTTCTGCATGAGTGAGTTAATGAAATGACCCAGCTGTATTCATATTCCAGTTTCACCACCTAATAATATAGGTTGTTTGGTCTCAAGCAAGTAACTGAACTTCTATATACAAGTTTTTCACCCACAAAGTAAAGACATTGTAGCTACCCCAGGATGTTGTTTGGATGAAATGAAATGATGTTACCAAGAATGTTATCTAATAAATTTCTAGTATCCTAATTAGTACTATATATTATAGTTAAACTGAATCCCATAAAGCTAAACTGTTAAAAGTTATCAAATTTATAAATATTTCCCACTACCAAAAATGAAAAAGGAGAAATTTAATATTGCAAAACATACTCCTCTCCCTGATTCCAAGTTATTATAAGGCTTCACTATTGGGAATAGCAGAACAGACTTGCCCAAACATGGGCCAGTCCTTCACTGGGAAATTCAGAATTTCTTATGCTGACTTCCTTCTTAGGCATGTTGTGGGCACAAGATTCACTTAAAAAGTTGCTTTCAATGTGTCTTATTTCTTTATCAGCTTTTTATTTCTTGGTAAGCCCTTGCCATAATTTCCATAATTATCTGCCTTCATTTTTAGTTCTTTATAATCTTACTTCCTCACTTCCTCAATCTCTACTATCACTAAATGAATTATATAAATCATCATATTAAAATTCCAGATTTTGCTAGGCCTAATGCAATAACACTGCTACAGAGTATTTCCTGTTAAAGGATGTTCAGATCTCTACTGAACTCTTTCTATGGAAAGCGTTCTATTTACAAAATCATATTTCCTCCTTCTACTAGTAACTTCTGTTACTAGTAGAAATTATAAAGAGAGAGCCAGGAACAAATCTTTTCCTCTCTTGACTGAAAGCACACATACATACACATATACAACTTTAGATACAGCATGACAATGATGCCAACTCAAGTAAAATTCTTATTATACATAAGTATTTTAAGATACCTAAAAACGTTGACTGATGTTTGAGATTCTTCTTATGCTACTGCCATTAAAATATAAATTCTGATAAACGATATGTCAATAAGGTTCTTATGGTTTGAGGTTTTACATTTAGGTCTCTGATCCATTTAGAGTTAATTTTTGTGTATGGGGATAGATAAGGGTCTTGTTTGAGTCTTCTGCATGTGGTCATCTAGTTTTCCCAGCACCATTTACTGAATAGGTTCTTCTCTCCCCAGTGGTAGGTGGTGGAGGCTTTGTCAAAGAAGAGTTGGTTGAGAAATTGAGGTTTTGCTTCTGGAATCTCAATTCTGTTCCATTGGTCTATATGCCTGTTCCTGTACCAATATTAAGCTGTTTGATGATTGTAGTTTTATGGTAAAGTTTGAAGTCTGGTAATGTGATACCATCTGCTTGTTTTTTTTGCTGAGGATTGTTCTGGCTATCCTTGGTCGTTTGTGTTTCCATATGAAATTCCTGTATTGTTTTTCCTAAGTCTGAAAAGAATGTCGCTGGTAATTTGATGGGTATCGCATTAAATCTGTAGATTACCTTAAGTAGGATGGACATCTTCACAATGTTGATTCTTCCAATCCATGAGCATGGGATATTTTTCCACTTGTTTGTGTCATCTTTGATTTCTTTGAGCAGTGTTTTGTAGTTTTCATTGCAAAGGTCTTTCATGTTTCTGGTTAGGAAGATGCCAAGGTATTTCATTTTGTTTTTGTGGCTATTGCCAATGGATTTGTGCTTTTTATTTGGGTTTCTATTTGTTTATTATTTGTTTAAAGAAATGCGATTGTCTTTTGCAC
>CAUYQG010299537.1:0-27132 GCA_963574415.1 Tarsius wallacei
TAATTATAAAAGCAATATGTAGGCCGGGCATGGTGATTCATGCCTATAATCCCAGCATTTTGGGAGGCTGAGAGAATTGCCTGAGCCCACGGGTTCGAGACCAGCCCGGGCAGCTTGGCAAGACCTCGTCTCTACAATAAATCAAAAAATTAGCCGGGCATCTTGGCACATGCCTATAGTTTCAGCTACTTGGAAGACTGAGGTGGAAGGATCACTTGAGCCCAGCAGGTTGAGGCTGTGGTGGCCTGGAGCGTGCCACTGCCCTCCAGCCTGGGTGACAGAGTGAGACTCCAACTCAAAAAAAAAAAAAAAAAAAGCAATATGTGACTGTAGCAGAAAACTTGAATAATGCAAAAACATATAAAGAATCATCCATATTTCTTCTTAGTTGTATTTCCATCCCATATATTTACATGCATAGTTGATATATGCAAAATAAAAATTTTTTATCAGAATAATGAAGTTTGAACTCATAAATTTCAAAATAGGAAAAAAAATGTCACTTTATACTCTTACAAGACAATGTTTTTAAAATTTAATTCACTAATAAACATTTTTAAACCAGGCCACAAATGTATTAGTTGACATCACTATCTCATTCTTCCAACATAAATTATTGCAAATAGTCTTCTTTATTTGAAATGGTCTATCTTAAGATGTAAAAGTCCATGTATCAGACCTTAGCTCTGGAAGAAATCAAAAAACGGCTGTGGGATAGATATGAGGGGATGATTGGAAATTGAAAAGAGGTTCAATTAGAAACTTTTCACGGTGATGGAAATAACCTATATGTTGTTGTGGGTCAGGGTTGCATGAATGTATATAATTGTCAAAACTCGTTGAACTGCACATTTAAGATCTGTGCATTTTGTTTATTGTTATTAATAATTCCATTTAAAAAACTTTAACCTTACTACCATTTATAATTATTCCAAAGAAAATTAAATAATTAGGTATACACTTAACAAAAATCATGTACAGGACCTATATGCTGAAAATTACCAAATGCCAATAAGAGAACTCAAAGGCGGCCTACGTAAATGAGGAGATATCTTATGTCCATGGAATGGAAGAGTCAACATAGTCAAAGTGTCAATTCTCTCCAATTTGATCTGCAAGTTTAATGCAATTCCTATTAAAATCCTAGCAAAGTTTTTTTTGTAAATGTAGACATGCTTATTCCAAAATGTATACAGAAAGGCACATGCCCTAGAATAGCTAAAACTGCCTCAAAATAGAAGAATAAAGTGGAAGAACCCATTCTTCTAGCCCAGTATTAAAGCTTACCATATAGCAACCAAGACAGTGTGGCACTGGCAAAGGAACAGACACGGAGCTCAATGAAAAGAATTGAGAATCTAGAAGTAGGTCCAGACAAGTATGCTCAATTGATTGTTTTAAACTGATTTTTCATGGAAGTGCAAAAACAATTTAATGGAGTAAGGATAGCCTTTTCAACAAGTGGTACTGGAGCAATTGACTGTCCATGGGCCAAAAAAAAGCCGGGGCCAGGCACTATGGCTCATGCCTATAATCTCAGTACTTTGGGAGGCCAAGGCAAGAGGATTGCCTGAGTCCACGGGTTCAAGACCAGCCTGAGCAAATTGGCGGACCTCATCTCTACAATAAGTCAAAAAATTAGCCAGTTGTGGTGGTGCGTACCTGTAGTTCCCGCTACTTGGGAGGGTGAGGTGGAAGGATCGCCAGAGTCCAGCAGGTTGACGCTGGAGTGGCAGTGAGTATACCACTGCAATACAGCCTGGGCAACAGAGCAAGACTCCAACTCAAAAAAAAAAAAAAAAAGAAAAGAAAAAGCCTATACCTAAACCTCACACTTAATAAAAAAAAAAATTAATTCAAAATGTATCATGGACTTCAATATGTAAAATGTACAACCATAAAACTTTCAGAAAAAAATTGGAGAAAATTTTCAGGAGCTAAAGATAGGCAGAATTCTTATGCTCAACACCCCAAATACCACCCATATAAGGGAAAATGGATACATTTCACCTAATCAAAATTTAAAAGTTTGCTGTACAAAAACCTATGTGAAGAAGATGCAAAGGCAAGCTACAGACTGGAGAAAATATTTGCAAACTACATATCCGACAAAGAAATAGTATCTAGATTATATTTTTAAACTATTTAAATTCAACAGTTAAATCCAACTAAAAAGTGTGCAAAATACATGAACAGATTATTTCACCAAAGAAGATATACAGATAGCAAATGAGCACATGAAAATATGTTTAATTCCTAAAAGATCTAAAAATCGACCTTCCATATGTCCCCACAATCCCCCTCCTGGGAATATATCCGGAGGAACTCAAATCACTCTATGAAAAAGATACCTGCACACGCATGTTTATTGCAGCATTGTTCACCATCGCAAAGACATGGAACCAGCTGTGCTGCTCATCAAAAGAGGACTGTATTTAAAAAATGTGGTATACATATACATGATGGAATATTACACAGCCATAAAAAAGGACAAAATTATGAACTTCTCAGCAATTTGGATGGACTTAGAGTCTATAATACTGAGTGATCTATCACAGAAACAAGAACTGAGTACCACATGTTCTCATTCATAAGCGGACCTTGAACAGTTATCATAATACTTCAAGAAAGGGATTGACAGTGGTGGGAAACTGCCAGGGGAAGGGGGTGCACACCTCATCAACAGGGGTGCCTGCATAATGAACATTTGTATACCTAACCCTGAAATGTACCCCACATCTTCAAAATAAATTTTTTTCTTAAAAACAAAAAAAGAAATCATTAGCATTACAGAAATGCAAATTAAAACCACAGTCATTTTAATCACTTCATATCTATCAGAATGGCTAAAATTTTTTAAATGACAACACCTAATACTAGTGAGTATGCAGGGAAACTGGATTGCTCATTCATTGATGATGGGTATATAAAATGATACAGACACTCTGGAAAACAGTTTTCCGTTTCTCAGAAAACTCAACAAGTAGGTACTATAAGACCCAACAATTATTCTCTTCCTGGGCATTTATCCCAGAGAAATGAAAATGTATTGCTCACACAAAAACCTGTACACGAATGTTCATAACAGCTGTATTTGTAGCTGCCAAAACCTGGAAATAACCAGAAGTCCTTCAAAGGATGAATAGTTAAACACACATGATACATCCACATCATGGAATACCACTCAGCATTAAAAAGGTACAAGCCATTGATACATGAAACAATATGAATGGATCTTCTAGAGAATTGTGCTGAGTTAAAAAGAAAGCCAATTCCAGGAGATCACAGATTGTCTTACTTTATTTATATAACATATTGAAATAACAAAAATATAGAAATTAAGAACAGATTAGTGGTTGCCAGGGCAACCAGGGATGAGGGTGGATATCTATAAAAGAGCAATCTACAAAAGAGATCTTTGTAACTATGGAATTGTCCTATATTTCGACTGTATCAATGTCAATATCCTGGCTGTGATATTGTGCTATAATTTTCCGAGTTTACTATTGGGGAAACTGGGTAAAAGGTACATAGACGCTCTCTCTTATTTTTTTTTTTATAACTACATATGAACCCACAATTCTATTAAATGAAACATTTGATAAGAAAATGTTAAGATATTTCTCATTATAAAGAGTCTCTCGTCCAGATTTTCACTTGCACCTTCAAATGTTCTTCCTTATCGTTGTTCTTCTTACCCTCATCGGAACTTAATGTGTAACTGATGAAAACTGACCATTTCCATCAACTTGGTTTCTTCAGTCATGTTCTATTCTCTACTTTCCATCTGTCTAAATATAGTTTGGTGTACTCTGCTGTTTGCAAAGTTAAAGCATAAAATGGCTGAATAGAGCAAAAAAGAAATAAACAAAAGATTCAAATTAGAAAAATAGTCAGTAAATATTACCCCAAAAAACCTTTTTAGAAAAGCCTTTCCTTGCTCTCCCTGCTCCCACGGCCTCTCCCTGTCACTGACCAACCTGCCAATGAAGACCAGACTGCTGGAGAAGGACATTTTGCCAGTTCAGAAAAAGCATCTGCCGTCTTATTTTCCTTGCCCTCCATCCCGCTTCGTACTAATTTGCCTTTATAACTGAGTGCAGAAACAGAAAATGGTGAAGACATGATTAGTGACTGATGAATAAACCTTCAATTACCCTTCCTAAGTAAGAAAGGATTGGCAACTGGATTCCGTCTAAGCACCAGCAGGGGATAAAAGCAGACGAGGGCTAGGCTCAGTGCCTCATCCTCTAATCCTACCACTTTAGGAGGCCGAACCTGAGCCTGCGTGTTCGAGACCAGCCCTGGCAACTTGGGAGACCTCATCTCTACAATAAATAAAAATTAGCCAGGCATGGCAGTGCACACCCGTAGTTCCTGCTGCTTGGAAGACTGAGGCGGAAGGATCGCCAGAACCCAGCAGGTTGACACTGGGGTGGCCATAGGTGTACCACAGCACTCCAATCTAGGTGACAGACTGAGACTCCAACTCAAGAAAACAAACAAACAAACAAACAAACAAACAGATGAGCTGGGCGAGGACCACATGGAAGGAGAGACACCAACATGGGAAGCAGACTTGTACTGCTTTAGAATCCATACATTGAACTGATTATGTTTTGTAAAATATTTTGTACACTGGCTATTTCTTAAATGACTTCTGGTTGACTTGAGTGGTAATATGAAGATTATAATGCAGACTGGGCGCAGTGGCTCACACTTGTAATCCCAGCACTTTGGGCAACCAAGGCAAGAGGATTGCCTGAGTCCAGGAGTTCAAGACCAGCCTAGGCAACTTTTTAAAGTTTAGATGGATATGGTGGCACATGCCTGTAGTCCCAGCTACTTGGAAGGCTGCGGTGGAAGAATCACCTGAGCCCAGGAGGTTGAGGTTGCAGTGAGCCATGATCATGCCTCGGCACTCCAGCCTGGGCAACAGAGTGAAACTGACTCAAAAAAAAAAGATAAAAATGTGTTAGTGGTGGAAAAAAAATCAGACCTAAAAGAAATATTGAAACATTGCTTAGCTAAAAGCCTTTAAACTATTTCCATTTAATGTATGGTTACTTATTTAATTATAGAATCTGGTAAACGAGAGTAAAGACCGTGACACTGACTTGCTATTTAAAACAAGGCAATATGTTGCTTGGTACTTGTCAGCTTTCTGAACAAGCTGAACAGCATGTCCAGTACTTTCCAAATTCTTTCAGCCCCTGTAATGACAGCTTTAGTAAAAAATGCTATCGTGAACCAACTCTATTGTCTGTAGGCAGGCTCTCGTTTTATATTTAACTTTGAAAATATATTTACAATCCTTAGAAAATACATCTAGAAGTTTCCAAGCACGAGCAGGTGATTTAGAATCATTCTTGGTTGCACTGCCTCTCGGTTGCACAGCTGGATTTTGCTTGACAGGAAAAGGAAAATCAGGTTGTAGGTAAACATTTTATCATGTTTGGGCAGTGATTTGTAGCAATTTGAAGCTCCCCTAGATGCCTGTACTTTTATGAATCTTCTTACATTTCATTACTGTTACAATTTTTACCTACTCATAATGACTGCCATTTATAGAAACCTTATCATGCACCAGCCACTGTAGGAGAACATACAATTTAATCTTCATGTTACCTCATCAGGTAAGGCTCATAATCCTTATTTGAGAAATGAGAAAGCTGGCTGGATGTAGTAGCTAATGCCTGTAATCTCATGCTTTGGGAGGCCGAGGTGGGAGGATCACTTGAGCCCAGAAGTTCGAGACCAGCCTGGGAAACATAGCAAGATCTTGTCTTTAAAAAAAAAGAAGAAGAAGAGACAGCCGGGCATAGTGGCATGTGCCAGTAGTCCCAGCTACTCAACAGGCTGAAGTGGGAAGATCCCTTGAGCCCAGGAGGTTGAGACTATATTGAACTATGATCGTATCACTGCACTCCAACCTGGATGACAGAGAGAGACCCTGTCTCTATAAATAAGGAAGGAAGGAAGGAAGGGGAAAACTGATGCTTGGAAGGGTAAATGACATGCTTGCCCAGGGCTCCACAGCTGAGAAATACCAGAGCCAGGATTGGGATCCCAAATAGTACCGTTCACAAGCCACACTCCCTTTAAAAATGAAGGTGACCCTTGTCAGCCTACGTGATTTGAGGTTCTAGAATTCTTTCAGCTCATGCTGTCGTCACTAGAGAAGACCTTAATTTTCGGACAGCTCTTCAGAAGTTTGGACAAACATTAAATATCTGATTGTGACGACCATGTTCCCCAAGCTCATTCTCCTATCACCGACCACTCCTTTCTTCCCTTGGACAGTAGGTATAGGTAGGAATACATACGGTACGATGCTTCTCAGTGGCAGAACACAGTCTCACTAAATCCCTGGGCTGGATTCTGGGTTTGGTTTTGTATTTCACTAATAAGCTTATTTTAGCTGGTCAGTGAACCCCTAGACCTGTGGTTAGAACGTCTTGTAATAAATGGCTCACAAGAGCGAGCGAGCTCTCTCTCGCGCTCTCTTGCATACGTATGTGTAT
This sequence comes from Tarsius wallacei, assembly GCA_963574415.1. Taxonomy (NCBI): domain Eukaryota; kingdom Metazoa; phylum Chordata; class Mammalia; order Primates; family Tarsiidae; genus Tarsius; species Tarsius wallacei. The sequence goes on from CAUYQG010299537.1 coordinate 6,525, forward strand.
GTGAATGCATATATTCTGGCATAACTCTTTAGATTTAAATTTCAGAAATCTTAAATATTTACACTCAGTTAGGTCATTTGATTCGAGATATTTTAAATGGAGTCACCAAAATTAATCTGTCACAGCAAATTTAGAAAGTTATGAATGCTTGAAATATGGCGTTTTTACTTATTTACCCTTCACAATCAAATTTCCAACATCTTTTGAAAATATGCAATACAGTATTTTTTTTTAAATAAAAGAGTTAAGAAAATTGGAGCAAAGGGTAAATCAGGGCATAAAAATAACATGAAGCAGGGGAGAGGTCACACATGGGACACATGCGATACTATGTGAGTCACTTATTGCATCTGATTTCAAAAATAAAACAGCCCGTCCCACTTTCCTCAAAACGTGACTTCTTAACCAGGAATCTCCATCTCTGTTACAGCAATGGAACTCTTCTTGGCCTCCTTCACATTCTGTTCTTTGTACCCCTCCTTGGGAAATATTCCACAGGATTGTATCCTTATTTTTCTTCTAATAAATAGGCCACCTTCCACAGCCGCCCCAGACAATGAAAAATCACTTGAGCTGTTTTAAACAAATGATTGTGAGAAGCATTTGAGGATTTATTTGTCAAGTTAGTTGGAACTTATGTGGGCAAGCTCATGTTTCCAATTTGAGACTCGGAACAAGGAATCAGCTGTGTCGCATTCTCACATCCGCTTGACGTCAGTCCTGGGAGCGGTGGTATCTTTAGTAGCTTACTGTGTACAGTGGCACCAAGTGGATGAGTCGTCCTCATGGAAAACAGCTCACTTGACGTATGTTTATGAAGTTGCAATTTGGCAGTGGGCAGAGTGCTATCAGGACCTTTCTTCTAGAAAATGCTATTCCCACTACCCACAGAAGGCAAATCAGAAAGAAAGAAGTTAATTTTTCCACTGACTTAAAGACGGCATAGTATGCCCTCCATAAAACCATGACTTGCAATTGAAAACATCAATAGCATTCTTGACATCGTTTTAAATAGATCAGTTGCATATGACAAAATGGAAAAAATACCTCTCTATAGAACTGCAAGATGTTTTAGATAAAATATGAAATGTCCATTATTTTTACTTTGTTCCCCACTATCAATATGAAAAAAAAACCATCAAATATACTAGGCAGAATTGTGAGGAGAGGGAACCCCCCGAATTCCAAGATCAATGTTTGCTGAAGTTTACTTGTTTTGGGGGTTTTTTGTGTTTTGTTTTGGTTTTTTTGCCTTCAATTACTTTGTGTATGTGTGTGTGAGTTGGAGTCTCACTTTTGTCGCCCAGGCTGGAGGGCAGTGGCACAGTGGCATGCTCACAGCCTCCACAGGGACCTGAGATTACTGGCGAAGGGCCTGCTGGGCTCAGGTGATCCTTCCGCCTCAGCCTTCCAAGTATCTGGAACTACAGTCACACACTGCCACGCCTGGCTAGTTTTTGTGATTTACTGTAGAGATGAGGTTTCACCAAGTTGCCCAGACTGGTCTCGAACACCTGGGCTCAGGCAGTCCTCTCGCCTCGGCCTCCCAAATTCTGGGATTACAGGCTGAGCCCAGTGACCTTTTTGAAAATATGCTTTTATTTTTAACAGTAATTTTAGATTTACAGAAAAGCAATTTAGAAAGTATAAAGGTCCCATAAACCTCTCTTCTCCTACACACGTTTTTCCCTGCTATTAACATCCTGCAGTGGTGTAGTACATCTGTTACCATTAAGGAACCAATATTAACAATTAATATGCACAATAGCAACTTAAGTCCATAGCTGACATGAGAATTCACTCTTCCTGTTACACATTCTCTGAGTTTTGACAAGTACATGTCTTGTATCCACCATTACAGAATCACACAGAAGAGCTCCCCCACCCTAAAAACTCTCTGTGCCCCACCCAATCTCTCTTTTTCTACCTCTGACCCCAACCCCTGATAACATCTGATTTTTTTTTTTTTTTCAAGTTGGAGTCTCACTCTGTCGCCCAGACTGGAGTGCAGTGGCCACTCCTGGCCACCTCAGCCTCGACCTGCTGGGCTCCGGCGGTCCTTCCGCCTCAGCCTTCCAAGTAGCCAGAACTACAGGTGCGTGCTACACATCTGATCTTTTTACTGTCTCTATAGATTTGCCTTTTCCAGAATGACATACAGCTGTAACCTTTTCAGGCTGACTTCTTTAACCTAGCAATATGTACCTAGGGTTCTTCCACATCTTTTTTGTGGCTTGACAGTTCGTTTCTTTCATTGCTGAATAATATTCCACTGCGGGGATGCACCACAGTTCATGCAGGAACTGCGTGCTTGAGAAGCTGCCTGAGGTCAGGTGCTGTTCAACGGGAGAAGCTGCACCTGGCAGGAGGCTGCCCCCAAGCAGGATGGAACCAGAAAGCAAAACCTTATTCCTCCTGAAACATCTCTCTAGCGCCCTCTACTGACAAGGCTTAATCCTGGGCCAGCTGGCAAACAAAACACATTTTTAAAGGCCCAGATTTATTTTCACAGAGCAAGCAAAAAGGGTGATTTTGAAGCTGCCAGGCAATTCATCATCAGCACAACAATCAAACCTAACACAGATAGTAAGACTCAAAGGAGAAAAACCAGGCAAACTGAAAGCCAGTTACTTGTGAAAAACAAGCATCCAAGCTCACTCTCTGGTCCAAATCACTCGTTCTGCCGGACCAGTAAGTCTTAAAGTGCCCTCCTCTGATCCATTATGCTAGAACACCCCAAGGGCTTGTTACAACGCAGATTCCTAGACTCCAACTGGAGCTGACAAACTGAATTAGGATGGAAAAAGGCAGAAGGAATCTGCATGTGATTGATTGATTGATTGATTGAGTTGGGGTCTTACTCTGTTGTCCAGGCTGGTGTGCAGTAGCACGTTCCTAGCCCACCATAGCCTCAACCTCCCGGGCTCAGGTGGTCCTTCCACCTCAGCTTCCCAAGTAACTGGGACTACAGGTACCTGCCACCATGCCTGGCTGATTTTTTTTTCTTTTTCTTTTTCTTTTTTTTTTTTTTTTTTATAGCGGCAAGGTCTCACTATGTTGCCCAGGCTGGTCTTGAACTCCTCTTGCTTCAGTCTCCCAAAGTGCTGGGACTACAGGAATGAGCCACCACACCAGGCCAGAATCTGTACTTTAAACTTCTCCTCCAGGTAGCCCCATGTACACTGCAGTTTAAGCTTCAGAAATGCCTTGAGGATAGGAGCCTTTTTGATTCACTGTTGTGTCCTTGGCTCTTAGCCAAGTACCTGACTCTTACTCGGTGTTGCTGTATGGGTTGGCTCCTGGGTTGGTTGGTTGGTTGAAAGGCCTGATTCAAACTCAGTCAGCCGTAGCTGATGACAGCTGACCATGAGCTGTCTCCCCAGCCATCCTTTCCTGGTATTTGGCTGATGAGCATATCCCTTCACTATTGTTGGTAAAACCCAAAGGTGGCTCATCCTCACTAGAATGGCAGACAGTACTTTCCAATGATGACTGACGCAGTATCTCCCATCTCACATGTTGCCACCTTTCCATTAAGAGGCAGGGCCTATGTCCCCTACTTGAACTCAGACAGGCTTGGGACCTGCTTGTAACTGATTAAATGTGCAAAACTGAGACTCTCTGAAGCTAACTTTAAAAGGCAGTGCAGCTTCTTCTCTGATCCTTAGGACTCTTGCTTTTGGAGCTTTGAATCTCCATGTAAGTACAGTAAGGAAGCCCTGGCCATGTGGAAAGGCCACGTGTGGACTGGTTACAGTGGTTCACGCCAGTAATCCCAGCAGCTTGGAAGGCTAAGACTTTGGAGGATTGCTTGAACCCAGGAGTGTGAGACCAGACTGGGCAACATAGTGAGGCCTCATCTCTACAAAAACCAAAAAAGTTGCTGGGCGTGGTGACATGCACCTGTACTTCCAGCCTTCAGGCAGGATGAGGCAGAAGGATCACCTGAGCCCAGGAGGTTGAGGCTGCCGTGAGCCATGATCATGCCACTGTACTCCAGCCTGGGTGACAGAGTGAGACCCTGCCTCAAAAGAAAAAAAAAGAGAGAGAGAGGCCACATACAGATTCTCTAACCAACATCTCTAGCTGTGGTTCCACCCAACAACCAGACCAACCACCAGACAGGAGTGACGATGCCTCCAGGGAGCTCAGTCCCCAGTTGTTGAGTCACTCTTAGCCATGAAGTTCCCAGTTGAGGCCCCAGAGTCATCCTACTGCCAGTCCAAACTCCTGACTACAGAATATGTGAATAGTAAAATGGTTGTTGTAAACTGCTTCATTTGGGCATAATTTGCTACGTAGCAAATTGCAAAGCACTTCCGGATTAGAATCACCTGGCTGTCTCATCCTACAACTCACGTACCCAGAAATGGATGAATTTATACTTTAATCTTCCCTCTACAAAAATATTATTGTGACCTCCTTTCCCTTCTGCCGAATATCCCTATAGAAGGAAAACGGCATGCTCCTAAACTTGTTACACTGTCCAATAGTTCTATTTGAAGGGCTTTAAAGAAACTAGCTCAGAAGTGCACCATAGGCCTAATTACTTTAGCAATAACAGGGAGACTTAATAAAGCAACACGAAAACCTAAACCAACGTCACTGTTACTTTCCAATCTAAAAAGGAAAGCTCTAAATAATCAACTGTGCCACAGTGGCATCCAGGAATTGACCAAGTAATCTTTAGCAAGTGTCTCCACTTTGAAGGTTGAATGGAATAAAGGGAAAGAAGAAATCATCAGGGATCCATAAAACCTAGGTTCAAAAAACAGGTTCTTTCACATGTCATCTATGTGACCTTGAACAAGTTACTTAACCTCTCTGAGCTTCCGTTTTTTTCATCTCTAAAATGGGATTATCCAAGGACATTCCTAGCTCATAGGACTGTTATGCTGACCAAATGAGATGTCGAGAGCTGTTAAGACAAAACATGAACAGTTGTTATAGCTTTCCACTAAGGACTGCTTCAGAAAAATGAGACTTAGGACAAAATAAACTGAGAATGTATCAAGGCAATTTAGGACAGCATCTAAAAAGGTAAAGCCAGAACTCCTCTGTGGACATTTTCTTTCTTTCTTTCTTTCTCTTTCTTTCCTTCTTTCTTTCTTTCTTTCTTTCTTTCTTTCTCTCTCTCTCTCTCTCTCTCTCTCTCTCTCTCTCTCTCTCTCTCTCTCTCTTTCTTTCTTTCTTTTTAAGTTTATTGTACAGACGAGGTCTTGCCAAGTTGCCCGGGCTGGTCTCAAACCCACAGGCTTTGGCAATCCTCTTGCCTCGGCCTCCCAAAGTGCTGGAATTATAGTCTTGAGCCACCACGCCTGTCGTGACATTTTCTTTCTTAAATGGCAACATTCCTGGCAGAAGCAGTGTCAGTATTTCCCTGTTCTGGTGTCGGAGGACCCAGGAAGTGACAGCAGCCCCTCCTTCCCTATTCTTCCCTGCAAGTCCTGTTTCTGCCAAGTTTGATGCTGCTTTGCTCTGAGCAAGTTCATCTTCTGTCTTGAAAGGGCTTCCTTCCCCAACACGCCCACTCTAACAAGTCCATGGCTGTTTTGCAGAGACTCATTTCCAGTTCCAATTCCCAAGATAAGCTGCCAGTCTCCTTGGGGGTCTTCCATCTCCTGGTTTTACGACCAACCTGCAGAAGACCTGGCCCATGCGTGTTGCTTTGTGCATTTAGATGCTAATGTGCTATTTTCTCCTTGCTGGCCCAAGGGACCCTCAGAGACCAGCCAACTCCATCATTTTACAAATGAGAAAACCAAGCCCAGGAGAGGCACAGACTCACAACCAGGTGTCACAACATATGACAGAATGGAACTCCTCTTTCCATAAATAGTTTTCCCCCAGTTATTCCTGCAGCAAGCATGTGTTCCAGATTCACAGATCCAGCTGCCTGCCTGACATCTCCAGATGGATGACTAATAACTTTCTCAAACTTAACTTGTCCAAGCAGAACTCTGGATGCCACCCACCGGAACGTGTTCCTCCTCCATCCACCCAATCTCGGTTAATTGCCCGACTGCCTGGGCCAAAAACCCAGGAGTCACACTGGATTTATTTTTTTTCTCTCACTTCCTACGTCCAATTCACCGACAACTCCTGTGGCTCTGCCCTCACAATGCAGCCAGGATGTGCCTACTTCTTGCCGCTTGGATGCTACCAAGACCCCATCACCTCTCACTTGGGCGTCCACAATCGCCACTGAATAAGATTCCCTAGTTCCTCACCTGCCTCCTCAAGACTTTTCTCCAAATCGTGGCCAGAGGGGAGTTTTAAAACCATAAATCAGATCACATCACTGCTCTTTTCGAACAGTTCTAGAGGTTTTCCATCTCATAACAAAATCCAAACTCCTTAGCCATATTCTTTTTTTTTTTTGACTTGGAGTCTCATTTTTGTCACCCAGACTGGAGTGCAGTGGCATGCTCACAGCCACTGCAGCCTCGACCTGCTGGGCTCCAGCCATCCTTCCACCTCAGCCTTCCAAGTAGCTGGAACTACAGATGCACACCACCAAGTCTGGCTACTTTTTGTGATTTATTGTAGAGACGAGATCTTACCAAGTTGCCCAGGCTGGTCTCGATCCCCCCAGGCTTAGGCAATCCTCTCGCCTCGGCCTCCCAAAGTGCTGGGATTACAGGCTGAGCCACCGCATGCAGCACCTTACCATATTCTTCAAGATCCTGTATAATGGGCCCTGCCTGCTTCTTGGACTCCCTCTCCTATTACTGACTCCTTAACTCTCTTTATTCTACTCTCATTGGCCTTCCTGCTGTTCCTGGAACACACCAAGCTCATTTCTACTCCAGGACATTTGCAGTTGCTGTTTCTTCTCCTGAAATGTTCTTCGTCCACATGTTGGCACGAATTGTTGTCTCACTTTGTTCAAGTTTCTGAGTAAACCTACCTTGACCACTCCATCAAAAAGATGATCTCCCACCAGTCACTCTAATCCTTTATCCTGCTTTATTCTGCTTCATAGCACCGTCTCCACATGAACTTACATTACACATTTGTTCATGTGCCTCTTTGGTGTGTGTCATCACTGCTGGTACTTAAGCTCCATGAAGATGGAGTCTTAGTCTGTCTCAGTCCCTTGCTTTATTCAGGGTGCCTAAAATAATGTCTATCACGTATCAATCACATATCACAGTGTCTATCACAATACTTATTGAATAAACGAATGAATGAGTGAATGAATCCACCAACTAGCATATAAAATTTGGAACAATCCAAAACTTTCTGAGAACCAACTTTTAGAGTTAATATACCACGGGCATTCATATCGTCTCTTAGCACATAGTTCATGTCGGGACAATTTAATCTGTGACGGACTCACCAAAGGGCCATAGTGCTTACAAAGAAGAGAGAGAATAGAATATTTTTTAAAGGATTTATGTTTTTTTGTTTGTTTTTGAGTTGGGGTGGCCCAGGCTGAAGTGCAGTGGCACAATCACAGCTCACTGCAGCCTTGACCTCCTGGGCTCAGGCGATCCTTCCGCCTCAGCCTCCTGAGTATCTGGGACTACATTCGCTGCCATGCTCGGATACTTTTCTGATATTTTTATAGAGACCAGGTCTTGCTATGTTGCCCAGGTTGGTCTTGAACTCCTGGGCTCAAGCAGTCCTCTTGCCTTGGCTTCCCAAGGTGCTGGGATTCTAGGCATGAGCCACCGTGCCCGGCCTTACAATGCATTTAGAAATGCAAGGAATTCACTAGCTGGGCTCTGGCGTTCCTGATGGGCTCTTTGTATTCCTGTGGCATATTTATGTACTTCCAGGCTCAGACCTCAGCGCATTCCCAAGGCATGCAGCTCCCAGCAGAAAGGTGGGTGATTTCCAAGCAGTTGATGCATCCCATCTGCGAGACACATTTCAAGTCTTCAAAATCCATTTTCACAGTGGATCTCCAGGAATCCCTTAGCAGGAAGGAATCCCACCTGCAGGGGGAGCTGACGGTATACATCCATTCTGGAAAGCCTCAGAAAACTGGGGTCCGGAAATGGAGCTATTTCTTCAAGTGGAATGGATTTTAAAAGGTCATTGCATTTTATAAATACCAAGATGTTCTCTTGCTCCTGCCAGAGTCGGAGAGATTGAAAGATTCTTGAGATTCAAAACCTCAAGTGGTCAACTTGGGTTTTAAACCCAATCTTAAAACCAAAACAGTCTATAGAAAAATACATTTCTAAAGATTACCCATTCCTCACCCCCACCGTAGCATATTTGTCAATGTGTCTATGTCCCCAGATGTCATCGAGCTTACATAACCTGCATAAGGCAGGATTTTATCTGAACTCTGGGACCACCATCTCCTCATTCTTGTATATGGATTTGAATGTCCTTTGTCACCTGACCTACAGACATTGGCAAAGCGGTGGCTGCAAACGATGGTTTAAAATGCCCAAGAAACATTCTATCAGAATTCTGCCTGGAAAAACACAACAAGCTAGCTCTCATCATCATATGGAAACTCTCGTGGGAACCCTAGATCTTTGCTTCATGCAAATAATAGCAAAGCAACGTGACCTTCCTGTTCAGAGATCTAAAAATACTAAGCAAAATGGGAATCATTCCACTAATACTTTGTTTATTTGCAACACGATGGCTAGGTCAGGATTAATTCGCAAATCTTGCTTCTAATTTCACACTAGTAACTTCATGAAACTCTCATTACGCTAATCTTTTTTGTGGGTTATGAAGACTTTGCTTACTCTCAGGCTCCAATCCTTCAAGGCAACCCTTGAAAATGACGTCGGGGCCAGGCTCGGTGGCTCAGCCTGTCTTCTCTGCACTTTGGGAGACTGAGGCAAGTGGATTGCCTGAGCCCGTGGGTCGAGACCATCCTGGGCAACTTGGCGAGACCTCGTCTCTACAATAAATCAAAAATTAGTCGGGCATGGTGGCGTGCACCTGTAGTTCTGGCTACTTGGAAGGCTGAGGCAGGATCTCCAGAGCCCAGCAGGTTGAGGCTGAGGTGGCCGTGAGCGTGCCATTGCACTCCAGCCTGGGCGATGGAGTGAGACTCCAACTTAAAAAAAGAAAAAAGAAAAAAGAAAATGACGACGGGTCCTAGTCCCTATCCCACTCTCACTCAAAAAAGGACCAGAGGCCGGGCTCGGTGGCTCAGCCTGTAAACCCAGCACTTTGGGAGGCCGAGGCAAGAAGATTGCCTGAGCCTAAGGGTTTGAGACCTGCCCGGGCAACTTGGCGAGAACTCGTCTCTACAATAAATCAAAAACTAGCCTGGCGTGGTAGTGCATGCCTGGAGTTCCGGCTACTTGGAAGGCTGAGGTGAAAGGATCGCCTGAGTCCAGCAGGTCGAAGCTGCAGTGGCTGGGAGTGTGCCACTGCACTCCAGTCTGGGTGACAGAGTGAGACTCCAACTCAAAAAAAAGAAAGAAAGAAAGAAAGAAACCGGACCAGAAGCGTCAGGAGGACAAGGGGACAGCTCCTCTCAGTCTGGTGCTCTGTGTAAGATCTGGGAAGAACAGATCTCTCCCCGCATGGAAGGGCACAAGATCTTTGCTAAAGAGTGAGGGGAGGGACCAGCCTCCAAAGCTGAACCTTCCAGGGTCCACAGTGTGGCTTCAGCACGTCCTTTTCAAGTCTGTGGACCTCCCTCTCAAAATCCTAAAACCAAAAGCCGTCTATAGAGAAATGCACTTTGAAAGACGCCCATTGCTCATCCTTACCATAACATCACACATGTCAGCGTGTCTGATGTGTCCTCAGACGTCACCAAGCTATGACTACAGAATAAGGCTGTATCTAAATAGCATTGAATGACTCTGAGCCCTCACCTGTCCAAAAGGGCAGAAAATCCAGGCCCCTCCCTGGACTCACCTCCTCAAGTTCCATATTTACCAAATATTTCTTACATAATTTTTTTTTTTTTGAGTTGGAGTCTCACTCTGTCGCCCAGGCTGGAGTACAGTGGCATGCTCACAGCCAACACAGCCTTGACCTGCTGGACTCAGGTGATCCTTCTGCCTCAATCTTCCAACTAGCTGGAAGTGTTGACTGATACTAGTTGTCTGATGGTCATCACCAGCCCGTGTGCAAGTGGATTCATTCACCTAGTCATCCTCTTTGTGAAGTTCTCCACACTGGTACCAGCACACATTGCTGGATCTTAAAGATAGATTTCTGTCACCGAATATGTCTTTACAATGTTACATGATACTGTGGCATTGAGGCAAGAAGTTATTTATTTGTTTGTTTATTGTCAAGGTCTCACTCTGTTGCCCGGGCTAGAGTACAGGGACACAATCACAGCTCATTGCAGTTTCCAACTACCAGGTAGCTGGGACCAGAGGCGTCACCACACCAAGCTAATTTTTAAAAATTTATTGTAGAGATGAGGTCTCACTATGCTGCCTGGGCTGGTCTAGCACTCTTGGGCTCTAGCAATCCTCCACCTCGGCCTACCAAAGTGTTGGGATTACAGGCGTGAGCCACTGCACCCAGCCAAGAAATTATTTATATACCAAAGACTGCCTCTCACATACCAATACAATAAAAAGCAATACAAAACGCAAAGCACTCAGGATATATCTTACATTTTTCTAAGTTAAGTAAGGTTAATGCAGGAAATGACTTTTTTTAATTTTAAAGATGTGGGGTACAATTCATAGTTAGGTATACAAATGTTCATTGCGCAGGTTGACAAGGCGTGCCCCGCCTCCTTCAGCAGATTCTCACTACTGCCAATCTTGCCTCTACCCTCCTCCCCCAGCAATTTCCCGCTACTGCCAATTCTTTTCTTATAGTATTATGATAACTGTTCAAGGTCTGCTTATGAGTGAGAACATACTCAGTTCTTTGTTTCTGTGATAGATAACTCAGTATTATAGACTCTAAGTCCATCCAGGTTGCTGTGAAGTTCAAAATTTGTCCTTCCTTATGGCTGCATAATATTCCATCATGTATATGTACCACATTTTTTTTTTATCCAACCACAGTTGGTTCCATGTTTTCGCTATTGTTCACAATACTGCAATGAACATATGTATGCAGGTATCTTTTTCACAGAGTGATTTGAGTTCCTCTGGGTATATTTCCAGTAGGGGGATTGCAGGGTCACATGGGAGGTCAATTTTCAGATCTTTTAGGAATCACCACACTGTTTTCCACAGAGGCTGAACTAGTTTACACTCCCACCAATAATGCAGAAGTGTTCTCTTTTTGCTGCATCCTCTCCAGCATCTGTTGTTTTTTGAGTTATTGTTGATGGCCATCCTGACTGGAGTTAGGTGGTATCTCAGTGTGGTTTTAGTTTGCATTTCTTTGATGACTAGTGAGGCTGAGCATTTTTTCACGTATCTGTTGACTGCTTGTATGTCTCCTTTTGAGAAGCATCTATTCATATATTTTGCCCACTTTGTAATGGGCTGTTTGTTTTCTTCTCAGAAAATGACTTTTCCTTAGACTCAGAGAACAACTATCTAATCAAAATCTCCTAACTGATTTTCAAGAAAATTGGTGTAATTCCACTGACATTTATTTAAAATTGAGGAGAGGGGAGTGAAACTAGGCATTTAACCAAATAGGAAATGCAAGTATTAATATATAATCCCCAGATGTGGGTCAATTCAGAAGGGTCAAGTCATCTTGCTACTATGTATACCTGCCAAGAGCAGTAGGGAATTCAAGACTCTTCAGAGGGTGGATATGAGGAATGCTTAAACAAAAAGTTCAACTCTAAACTGAAAAGAAAAGTGATGTGTAATTAATTATATGAATAAATCTATGCTATTATCTGTTAATTTTTTAAAATTGTGGATATTAACATATTATAGCTCTCTTTTTTTTAATTTAGGGGTCTCACTCTTGTCATCCAAGCTGGAGTGCAGTGGCACAATTGTGGCCCACCACAACCTTGACCTCCTGGGCTCAGGTGATCCTTCCATCTCAGTCTCCCAGCTGGGACCACAGGCTTGAGGCACCATGCCTAGATAATATTTTAATTTTTTGTAGAGACAAGGTATTGCTATGTTGCCCAGACTTGTCTCGAACTCCTAGGCTCAAGTAATCCTCCAGCCTCAGCCTCCCAAAATACTAGGATTATAGGCATGAGCCACCACGCCCAGCCTATGGTGGTTCTTTCATCCCCACAAAGGTGATATGAAATCAACAGTACACTTTATAATGTGTAGCATATTAGAATAGAAGATGTCCATTTCCTGACATCTTAGAATGGAAGATGTCTATTTCCAGGCTCCTCATAACTGCCTTCACTGGTCCCCTGAATCAGGTCTCTTCCCTGGGGCTCCTGCTTCCGCTGGCAGGTGGGCAGGGAAACTCAGAGACCAATGCTGAAGAGGACCACCACAACCACGCCCACTCATTACTGCCACTCCAATGCTTTCTGGCCTCTTCCTGCCATCCCCATTTCCCAGCCTAGTGTCTCCTGGCCCACAGCACCCATGAGCTCCAACGTTAACAGTTTCAATATAGGCCATCTCATAAGAATTCATTTGGTGAAAAAGATACACAGCCAATATTTTTTAAAACCACTGGACTAATATGTCTCTAATGTCATTTTGACTCAGATGTTCCAATGATTCACTAAATACATGCTGCTTTTAATTGAATTGAAATAGTCATCATTGCTTCACATCAGGGAAAGAATCAGAGAGATGGGAAATGGTTCAGCATGAATTAGAAGGATTCTAGCCCTGGTCCAGTTGTCCTCAACTGAAGCTTTAAAAAAGTTTAAAAAGATGTTTGAACTCCATCGTGGGCCACATTAGCGTCTCTGGAGGCAAGCCCAGAATCACTATTTTTTAAAAAGCACTCCAGGTGATTCTGATGTGAAGCCAAGCTGAGAACCACTGATTTGGTGGGGAAAATCTACCAAGATATGGCTCTGTGGGACTTGGGGATCCCCAGATTCCAGACTCTACTCTGTCACCCACTTAGGCAAGTCACTTAGTTCTTGGGTCCAATTTCCATATCTGCAAAATCAAGGGTCTGGGCTGGAGGATCACTCCATCCTTTCATATCTGACGCTCATGCTAATGTACACATGACATTTCCGTAGAATGCTGGTTAGAATCACACTTTGGATTAAAACCACCTAAGTAGATCACAACCCAAAAAGTGACCTCTTGTTGCCCACTGGGTCAGCCTTTTCCAGACCTTGTTCTTCTTCCCTTTGCAGCTTGGATGCTCCATTCTGCCTTCTTGAACCCTTCTTCCCTAAAGGCATCCGGGGCATTGCAGTCACTAGAAGGCAAAAACAAAGTCCTAAGTAAGGGATCAAAGGAACCCTGAGCACAGGTGAAATGAAGATGGAGAGGAACAAAGAAGTCACCATGAAGAAGAATCTCTTGGGATAACTGGAGGTGCACCATAACTTTGTACAAGAAAAGGGTGATAAATCCTGGTTTGCTTCGAAAATCTTAAGAAATCATGCCCCAGACTACGAAGTCTGACAAGTAGGTTCACAAATCATACTTGAAAAAGTGCTGTATACCTCATTGCTGAATATTGCTACAGTCACCTTTGAAGTATTCCCCTTGAGAAGCTATGCACCGATGCCAGCACCTAGTTCACCCGTCAAAGCAATTTTGGAACTCTTTTTCTGAAATCGCCATCAGAGCCTTCATCATTATTTGTTGCTGTCTGACAATTAAGTTTGCAAACTTGCCACTGTGCACTTATGTTGGCAGAACTGTACAAATAACTATACTGGAATACCATTCCTATTCACCTGATCTGGTCCCCAGTGACTTGTTTCTTTACCTGAAAATAAAGAAAACATTGAAAGGAAGACGTTTGATGACATTCAGGACAACAAGAGTAATATGATGTCGGCTCTGATGGCCATAAAACCACATTGACCTATTGGATTCAGAGAATAATCTGTAATGATTCAATCCAAAATCCTTCCCCTAGGTCCCTGTTTAAACCTGAATCACCTTTGGCAGACCAAGGTGGGAGGACTACTTGAAGCCAGGAGTTTAAGACCAGCATGGGGAACATAGCAAGATCCTATTTCTACAAAAATAATTTTTAAAAAAAGCTAATGTTTTATGCTTACAAATGGGATGATGTATCACCCACAAAAGATTTTCCTCTCTATTTTCTCCCTCCACTATCAGGTCACTGCTTAGCCCAAAACCAAAAGCTCCTGAAGGCATCAGATTATCTCCTTTTGGCTTCCTTCTCAACACCATGCAATTAAAAGTGCTCAAAAGGAAAAATTGTCAATTCAGAGTTGGAACTTAGGGTTCCAAACAGTGAATTTATCTTTTTCTTCCTTAACTTGGCCATCTTGCATAGCCAAGAATTGAAGTCATTCATTAGACTTTCATGCTATCTTTTATTTTTTTTTTCTTCTGAACCAGGAAAGAAGAAAGAGGCTTAAAACACAAGTTTGGAGTTAAGAAGCGTGTCCTTACTTCTCAGCACCATCCCATCCCCTCTGAGCAAGTCACTTTGCTTTTTGAGCCATATCTGTAAAATGGGTTATAATGCCTCTGTTTCTCATCCCTCCTTCTTTCTTTTATCCCCTCACTTGAAAAACCTTGCCATGATAGAAGCCCAGGAAAGTTGCCCGAACTTGAACAAGAAGATTTTAATAAGTCCTTCTTACACAGTTCTCCATAAATCAGTTACTCTAATTATTGGGAGACAATAAGAAAACACAGACCTGGTGTGGTAGCTCATGCCTGTAATCCCAGCACTTTGGGAGGTGGAGACAAGAGAATTGCCTGAGCCCAGGGGTCCAAGGTCAGCCTGGGCAACTTGGTGAGACCTCATCTCTACTATAAATAAAAAATTAGCTGGATGCGGTGGCTTGCACCTGTAGTTCCAGCTACTTGGAAGGCTGAGGCGGAAGCATTGTCTGAGCCCAACAGGTCAAGGCTGCAGTAGCCATGAGCATGCCACTGCACTTCAGCCTGGGTGACGGAGTGAGACTTTGACTCAAAAAGAGAGAGAGAGAGAGAGAGAGAGAGAGAGAGAGAGAGAGAACACAGCTTGGTGTGTCCACAGGAAGACTGAGGGTCCAGCAATGCCCACCGAAGTCTCCAACATAGCCATCAAAAGAGGACTCCATAGTTTAACTGGCATAAATTATGGAGTATCAGTTGGCTTTGGTATTGGTCACTGTTGTGGGTTGAACACCTGGACCCTCAGAATGTACTCTGATTTGGAAATAGGGTCTTTGCAGATGTAATTAGTTAAATATCTTGAGATGAAATCATCCTGGATTTAGGGTGGCCCTAAATCCAGTAACTTGTGTGGTGCGTAATATATTTGTCAGCAGTTCTATTAAGACACTAATCACACTTGGTCATGCATTTTATGTCTGTGTCTGTACCTCCCTCTGAAAACTGCTAGCTCCTTGGAGCCAGAGACTGTCTTGACCACATTTAGGTCCCAAGTTAACTTTTCACATGGTTGGTGCGGAATAAAGTTTTGTTGAAGTGAATCACATTTTCAAAAGGAAATAAGGAAAAAAGTTGTTTTCAGACTTTCAAATTCCCAAAGGATCCCATTACGTTGTTTTCCCGCACATCGATTAATCCCTTCTCCAGTAAGCAGGGCTAATCGCAGGCAGCAGAAATCCTCTCACGTGCTGTAACCTGATACACTTAGAACATTTTAGTCATTTAAAAACGAAGTCCAATGTCCCCTGCATTTTTTGTGTGTGAATATGTACACAGCTATAAATAGAAATGGAAAAACACGAAGGCTGCGTGAACTCGGTTGGCAGGGCCTTGCATTCGGACCCCCAAATATAGCCTGCTGACAGTTTGCCACAGGCATGTTTTTTCCACACAGTTCATCATTTCATACATTCTGAACAACTAGCCTGAATATTTGTTCAACAGTACATTTTTTCCACTTTGTCTTTTGGCCGAATGTGTGGCTTTTTCTTTAAAAAGAGATGAGAATGTCAGGCACAGATAAATATATACCCTGGTGCTTGGCTATAACACAATTCTCTATAGGCAGTTCTGTCTCATGTCCGTGGGAGTGCTTTAACTTTGGAAGCTTCCGGAAGGCCTCAGTCTCACACGCCTTCTCCCATAGCTTGAGCCCATGGCAGGAACCCTGAGATAATTTTCAGAGAATGGGAAGCAGACGTCGTTTTCCATTATGTAGAACCAGACCGAAAGGAAAGTTCACTGGGGAGTTTCTCAACAGAGATGTGGCTCTGGGAAGCCTTTACTTTGCAACTGTCTGGGAACCACCACAGAAGATAGCCAACAGTCCCAAAACTTTTCCCAGCGTTGTCATACTGTTATTGCACCTGTGTTTCTCTTCCTTCCTCTCCCCCTCTCCAGACCCCACCCAGTTTCCAAAGCCTAGTCTGGACTTAATTTGATTTGCTGGATTTGACATGTCTGATTAGCATTGACACAGACATTTCCCAATGGTAACTGGTTCATATCAAAAATGCCAACTGGATCTCAGAGTTTGAGGTCAGAACAGTCTTTCCCACGGATACCATGTCATTAGTGAGGGTTTAGGTTCTCAGGCTAGACCCTAGAAGCCCACGTGTCCTGAATGTACTAGTAACGTCCTAGAAGAAGTTTGGGTCAGCTTTTGGCAGCAAATAGGACTGCCTGGCCTCTTTATTAATCCTTCGCCTTTGGCCCTTCCCTCTTCTCTCTGTCTCAAACGCAGATGGGGTGGATACCTGTAGGCCAGTCTGACACCATCTGAACACCAGCAGAGTGGCTGCAGCAGTCTAGAGTTGCCTACCTCCAGACCTCTTTACAAGTGGGAAAAGAAATGCGAAAAAAAGAGAAACCTGTTCAATAATCCACTCTACGCAAATTTCTGCTTAATGCACCACCAGGACATAGTCCTACGTTGCCACAGGATAGTTCTTTCTGGAGGTCCAGGGGCATCGACTCCTGGTTTTAAGCCACTAGGGGTTGAAATATCTTGATTACACAAAGGCCACAGGTTAGCTTTTCTACTTGTGGTATCCCTCCCCTGTCAGGCTCAGTGAGGGGACTGGGCTGGGAAGAAGGCACAATGGAAACACATGATGGATTAAGAGGCTGAAAGAGGGGCAGGGAAAGCTCTCAAGGGATGCGCTCCTGTTTGAAATGGGTGCAGAAAATGAAAACTGCCTCCATTGGGGTTGCTGAGCTCTCTCTCTCAGCTCTGGGACGACCCCAGCTCACCTGGCCATGCGTGCTTTGCCAGCAATTTCCTTTCTGCCCGGAGCTTGGAGCAACGTGAGTCCACACCAGCTCTCACTGGGCCAGGCCGCATCCACCCACTGCTCAGGTGGGAAGGACTCTGGTGCTAAGTGGCTTCAGCCAGGGCCACAGTGGGCAGCAAATCAAGCCCAGAGGCCACAAGGGCAGGCCTAGGTCTGCTCTGAGGGTCTGCAGCACATCCTAGGGCCCGCCGTGGCATTTTTCAAATCAGCTCTGAGTGGCATCACTCAGAGCTGATCAGCTCTGAGAACTGTATGCTGTATCTGATCACAAAGTTTCATCTGTCCACAGTATAGGACTTTGCAGCCTAGAGCAATGGCTTTGCCAAGGACCAGAGACTGGGTGACTGCTCCAGTGCTGGAGAGGAGAGAGAGAAATCAGCAGAGATCTGTGAGTAGGAACAATCTCTTTTTTTTTTTTTTAGTTGGAGTCTCACTCTGTCACCTAGGCTGGAGTGCAGTGGCACGCTCACAGCCACCCCAGTGTCAACATGCTGGGCTCCAGCAATCCTTCCGCTTCAGCCTTCCAAGTAGTCGGAACTACAGGCATGCACTACCACACCCAGATAATTTTTGTTTTATTGTAGAGACAAGGTTGCCTGGGCTGGTCTCGAACCCTCAGGCTCAGACAATCCACTCGCCTCGACCTCCCGTGCTTGGGATTACAGGCTGAGGGCTGAGCCACGGAGCCCAGCCAGGAACAATCCTAATACCATTTTTACTTTTGCTTATTCTTGTAATTATCATCCTTTTTCCTGGAGACTTGTCCTCCCCTATACTGGCTCATGTAATTCTCACAGTATCCTTCTGAAGTGGGAAAGCCTGGGGTATGACCTTCTTATTTAGCAGGTGAAGAAATGTATGCTCAGAAAGGATCACTGTCTTCATAGGACCACACAGAAAATCAAATGTGATTTCAAACTCAAAGTGATACTAATGACAGCTGTATCGTTCAGGGTCCCTGCAGGAAACAGTGGCACTCTCCAAAGAGGTGACTCATGAGAGGATCATGAAGGGATTATTTATGGAAGTGGGTACAGGGTTAAGGGGACCCAAGAGGGGATACTGAAGCGTCTGAGGACAGCAAGAGCAAGAAAGCCCAGCCACCCAGAGGCCTGGAGGAGCAGAGAGAGGGAGCAGTTACTGGAGCCTCAGTGAGGACTTTGCCTGTGAGACAGGGCCACGAGACAGGAGCTGTGAGAAATGTAGCCATTGAGAACCCAAGGAATGAATACCCCACCACTCTCTCCTCCTGTTCCCTCCCACTTCCTGTTGGTGTCTCCCATTGGCCAAACACAGCCAGAAGCCAGAGGGTAAATTACGCCTGTTATGGCAGTCCCTGAGGTCAGCTTCCCACAGCTGGGAACAGGGGGGAAGACGAAGAGCTGCTCTGGAAGAAATGGAAAACACCCAGCTATGATCTGCCCAACATGGATTACGTGGCATCATTACATAGCAGAACCTCTGCGAGGGCACTTGTGTGGTGATTTCGTGTAATCCTTGCCATAGCCCTATGCAGTCATGTGAAATCTCAGGTGGCCAGCCCAGGTGTATAAGAAATGAAGTATCAGCTGGGCTCGGTGGCTCAACCTGTCATCCCAGCATTTTGGGAGGCCGAGGCGAGTGGATTGCCTGAGCCCACGGGTTCAAGACCTGCCCATGCAGCTTGGCGACCCCTGTCTCTACAATAAATCAAAAAATTAGCCAGGCATGGTAGCCCGCGCCTGTAGTTCCGGCTACTTGGAAGACTGAGGTGGATGGATCGCTGAAGCCCAGCAGGTTGAGGCTGGGGGGCCTTGAGCGGTGCCACTGCACTCCAGCCTAGGCGACGAAGTGAGACTCCGACTCAAAAAAATAATAATAAGAATAACATAAAAATACAGCCCAATCATTCTAGCTCCAGTTGATGAGCAATTTATTCAATTGCATTGTTGACATGATAAAAACAATAATAGGCCGGGTGTGATGGCTCAAGTCTTCAATCCCAGCACTTTGGGAGACCAAGGCTAGAGGATTGCCTGAACCCAGGGATTCGAGACCAGCCTGAGCAACTTGGTGAGACCTCGTCTCTACAATAAATCAAGAAAAATTAGCTCAGCATGGTGGCGAATGCCTGTAGTTCTGGCTACTCGGAAAGTTGTGGTGGAAGGATCACCTGAACCCAGCAGATAGAGGCTGCGGTGGCTGCGGGCATGCCAGTGTTGGAGTCCCAATACAAGTTCTGTAACCAAGACCAGGCATGATGGCTCACACCTGTAATCCCAGCGCTTTGAGAGGCTGAAGCAAGAGGATTGCCTGAGTCCATGGGTTCAAGACTAGCCTGGACAACATGGCGAGATGTCATCTCTA
Source organism: Tarsius wallacei (assembly GCA_963574415.1). Taxonomy (NCBI): domain Eukaryota; kingdom Metazoa; phylum Chordata; class Mammalia; order Primates; family Tarsiidae; genus Tarsius; species Tarsius wallacei. The sequence continues at coordinate 26,068 of CAUYQG010299537.1, forward strand.
CAAAAAATAAAAAAATTAGCCGGCATGGTGGTACACACCTGTAGTTCCAGCTACTTGGAAGCTGAGGTGGAAGGATTGCCTGAACCCAGCAGGTCAAGGCTGCGGTGGCCATGAGCATGCCACTGCACTCCAGCCTGGGCGACAGAGTAAGACTTCAACTAAAAAAAAGAAGAAATGAAGTATCATTTTCCCACAATTTAATTTCTATATGGAATGTCCATTTTGATAGGTGGCAGAAATTCTATCTCAGCTAATTTGTTGCTTTCTTCAACTAGTTCTGGATCGCAGCACATCCTAACCCCTAAAAAACGTTCCCCAGGGGCTTCTTGCATGTTGAGGGGGCTTCCAGAGTGCTCAGTCAGCAATTGCTTCTTTCCATGTTTTTACGTGGCATCCTCTTAAGGCATCTTCATTCCCATCTGGTCTAATGTCATTGTATTAAACTCCTTGGATCAAACGCATGATCTTATAGTTGAGATACCTATCCCTATTATAAGATCTCCCTAGGTCCTATTCTCCTTCAACCCTCTAAGGAGTTCAGGAAACATTGGGCTGGTACCCATCATGTGGTGGTGATTGGGGTCAGGTGGTGGTGGCATCACACGAGGCTGCCCTGCTCCAGCCAGCAGGCAACCTTCTCTGTTCTACCTCTCTTATGTGGAGCTATGGGGAGTCCTGTGAGACTTGACACTTCAAGGTTCCCCTCCAGAAGCAAGCTAATATCCTCTTGGGAGCCAAATTCCCAAATGGATCTAAAGTCTCTGTTATGCCCATTCCCCTAGGGTTTTGGCCTGGGATCCTTCCCTCCGCGTCACATGACACTATCTACCTAACCCTCTTGCAACTCCTTCTCTCCTCCTTCGTGACTCCTTTCCCACCCACCTCCCGCCACTGACTCCAGCCTGTGAAGTCGTCAAGCAACCATAAGGGTATTAGAAAAATGGTTCTGAGCAATAGGTATGTTTCAGTTTCAAAATCTGCTGATGCATGAACTTTATTCAAGGATTAGGATTTGTGGCTGTTCAAAAGCCTATATTTTCGCAACCCAAAGCCTTTTATTTTTTT
>CAUYQG010299542.1:0-65586 GCA_963574415.1 Tarsius wallacei
TGAGGTGAGTGGATTGCCTGAGCCCACGGGTTCGAGACCCGCCTGGGCAACTTGGCGAGACCTCATCTCTACAATAAATCAAAAAAATTAGCCGGACGTGGTAGCGCGTGCCTGTAGTTCCAGCTACTTGGAAGGCTGAGGAGGAAGGATCACCGGAGCCCAGCAGGTCGAGGCTGCGGTGGCCGGGAGTGGCCACTGCACACCAGTCTGGGTGACAGAGTGAGACTCCAACTCAAAAAAAAAAAAAAGTGGTTGCATGTACTTGTATCAGTGCTTTGTGCTCAGTTTATTGGGATCCATGATGGTTCAGTATCGGACTGTGCTCAAATCCTCTTGGGAAGTAAGAATTCTAGGAAACTGAGTCCCTGTCTTCCTCACTTCTGACCCTACAAGTGCCAAGTACAGGGTGTAACATCTGGCATATGGCCCTGCTTTCCCAACAGTGTTTGATTGATAGGATCTTTTTTTCTTTCTGTCCTGTTGTCTTTAGCATGTTGTCGTTTCACCTTTGAGTTTGTTACTTTATGGCTGCTGCAGCTCCAGACATCCTGCCCTTGTGCCAAGCAGGGAGAATTGGGAAGGAGCCACATGTAGAAGCCCCTCTTCCTTTTCCTCAGGGAAGGAAATCTGCCCAGCATCCCACACACTTCCTCCTATGTCTCAATCCAGCCAGAGCTGCATCAGAAAACCACCCACTCAGGAGAGTGAGTGTCTGGATTTCTATTCTCTCTGAGGAGGTGGCAGGAGGGAAGAGGGTTCAGAAGAGTTGGAGGATTTCCCACAGAATGTCAGCCGTACATACATTCTCCACACTATTATTGATCAACCCCAACATCAGCACCAGACCAGTTGGCTGGGTGGGCCTTTCCTGTAGGCTGCAAAAGAATCAGGGAAGCTTCTAGCATCGAATAGGAAGGGCCTCTTTGTTCTTCTCCACTGTGTAGTTGTAAGATCTCAGTTTAAGTCTTTTTTTGGTTGGCTTTATGCCTCAAAGGTTTACAAGATGCCTATACATTAAACAAGGACTCCCTACCCCTTGAGCTTCTCACAGCTTTCAAAGTGTCTGTCTTGTGGCTAGGCTTTAATTCTCAGCTACAGTGACTCCAACACATGGTTATTTTTGTTGTAAAATGGCAGGAAGATCATGTTCCCCAGGTAGTGCCAGATGGTTAGAGAAGCAAACAGATGGATTAGTGTCCCTGATGGAGTTTCGCCAAACAAGGAAAGCAAGGCATCTCTGAGGAAAGGCAGACAATGGCAGTGCTTGTAACAACTGATTAAGAAGTCTCCTTTTCCATTTTCTCTTTTGATGACTTGTTTTTATCCAGAAATTTCTTGAGGCTAAGCATATTTGGGACAAATACTGGTTGTATAATTTGCTAGCGGTTTTAGACTTAAGTTTAAGTACTTAACTTCGTGGTCTCCATTCTTCATCTGTAAAATGGTATTTTCGCATTTGGGAATTATGAAGATTAAGCAGAATAAGATGTGCTTACCACAGAGCACACTGTTTTCCATCTTTTCCTTCTATTAATGGAAAATAAAAAGTATTTCTTCTAAAGCACAAATGCATACTGTCCTTTCTTTCATTCTAGGCATCCTTAAGCCTCTTGGTCATTCAACCCTTAGGGAAAATTTCTGTAATTAATCAACAGTTGCTATCCCAGAGGTGGGAAATTGGTTGTATTTCCATGTCATTTTCACCAGATAGCATGTTTGTTGTGTGCCTACTGTGAGCTGGGCATTGCTCTGGGCATTAATAATATGCAAAAGAGATCTGTAGTTGGCGCCAGGGGATGGTCCTCTGAGGAAGAGAGACAAGACCATTGAGGAGTCAGACTTACCTTCGTGTAAAGGCAAGAGATAGGCAAGGTGAAAAGGAGGAAAGAGAAGGGAGGAGGGGAGGATGAGAAAGGAAAGAGGTAGGAATCTGGAGACGCCAGCTGCCTATCCTCATGGAATCCTCTTTCTCTAGAGCCCTCCCCATTTGAGGAACTAAGAGACTGAGAAGTTTTGTTTTCCCTAGAAGTCACTTTCTCTATTTAATCCAGTTGGCATGTACTGGGCTTCATTACATATAAAACACTCTCATCAGCCCTTTGACTAAACATGGATGGGATGTGGCCCTGTTCTCAAGAAAATGGCCCTGAAGGTAGGGAAAGGGAGAGTTTTGAAGCACAGCTGATGACCAAGGGGAATTTCCTGTAAGAGGTGCAGTATCATATATACTGCAAACTTTTTGCAGTTTTGCAAAATGTGACTTTATCACAACTCTCCAGGGTGATTATGATGATTATCCTGTTTATTAAAAAAAAAAAACTGAGATGAGAGATTCGGTGGCCTTGAGGTTAACCACCGGCCTTAGTGTTGAATAGCGGCACAGCAGCACTTCTGACTCTAGGTGTGGGCACTGCCCGCTCTGCCAAGCTGCCTTGTGGCCCTCTGCCAAGCTCCTTTGTGGCAGGGAGTTGGGGCTGGGGAAGTGTTAAGAGCACCCTGGATTGTACAGGACATCAGCCCAGCCCTGGAGGCGTGGCCAAAGAATGTTAAGTGCAAGGAGAGGAAGTAGGAGCCCAGCCAGAAGTGTGGGTAGTTATTTCCCTGTGAACTAATGAGTTGGATTTAACACTGCAGGCAGTGCTGCTGTGAGTCTGCTGATGGTGAACAGATTAAGCCGCATGCTGGCGGCTGTTTGGTAATTCAGTTTTTTTCTGCCTAAGGTAACATCTTATGGGGATGAGTATCAATAGCAAGCATGATGATTTTTTTTTCAAGTTAGAATTTGCAGTGTAATCACAAATTAAATTGGGCCCAAAACCACCAAAGTTATATTTAGCAAAAATGCGTCATTTGTAATTATTATCTGAAATCACTCATTCTTCAGGTGGCACCCTCATTTAGAAAGGTAACAGTGATGATTTTTAAATGCTCACTTAACTATTTTTAGACATTTTTCAACACTCATGATCTTTAAGTAGCTGTATTCTTACTTTCCTTATTTTGATTTAATTCTTATTTTTAAAAGATGTGTTAGATTAAATGATTCATCTGGAGATGACTCTGTAGAGATCATTAGAACAAGTAAACTCTATTTGATTTGAAAATCTGTCTTTTCCTTTTTTTAAAAAAATCAATTCACAAAATGTCAGACAACACGGGATGACTTCCATATGGATGCAACTAAGATTTTCTAGAGCTCTTCAGAGAAAGTAAAACACAAATAAGTAATTGCAGCTGTCACTGACATTCCCTCCCATTCCCTCAGGGATCTTCCTCAATTAGCTCCTGTTCACCTGTGTCTTCCATATGTTTCTCAGGCCTCGCCTCACGTGCAGCTTTCTCATCCTAAATCTACGCCTCTCTTAAAAAACTCTCCTGCCATGGTACCTCTCTGCTTCCCTCCACTGTCAAACTTCTTAGAATTGTGGCCTACATTTGGCTATAACATATCCCTTCACTCTGAATCCTAAGTTGCCTCTTCTTCATCTTCCAACGGCTTTTTCTAAAGCGTCTTCTCTCTCATCCTCTTTCCTGCAGAATTTGACACTGTTGCCCAATCCCCTCAACCCTTCTTTAGAAACTTATTCCTAATTGGTTCCCAAGATACCATACCATCCCAAGATACCATACCATTCTACTTCTCTCTCTGGGTATTCCTTCCTCACATCCTTCCCTGGCTTTCTTGTCTTCTTCCTCCTGTTTGCTAAAAGGGGGCATCTTCCCTGGGCTCCAGCCTTGGTCTCTGCCTTGTGCAGTCTAAACTTTTCCCTTGCTGAGTTGAACCTACACAAGTAACTCTTGCATTGTATCTCTTGTCCAACTTCTCCCCTAAGTATTAATCTTGTAGAGTAGACTAAACATTCTCACTTGACTGTTCTGCTAGCATGTGGAATTCTAACCTGTTCAAAATCAAGGTCTGCATTGCAGGTGGTTTCTCTGCCTATTGAAATCACTAGGGTATTGTCAGCCCATCTCAAAAGCTGACTGATCGATAATTTTTTTCTTTATCCCAATAATCTCAGCACTTTGTCCAAACTTTCCATAGATATTTATCATAGGCTGAGTGGCCTTATAGTTTTCCATGTAACGATCTTCTTACTTAACAACTTTGTAAACTTTATGCCTCCATCTTCTCATCTGTAAAATTGGGCCTTAATTGTAGGATCATCATGAAAATTTCATCAAATGTTTTACAACAATGCCTAGAACAAAATAAGCCATTCCACAAATTTGGTTATTATTATATCTACACTATGAACTCCTTAAAAGAAGGGACAGCATTTTATTTCTCTTTGAATCTCCCACAGCACCAAGCATAGTAATTTGCACATAATAGATGCTTAAGATATTGTTGAAAAGAATAATAGAAAAGGTGTATGTATTCAGAATTTTTAAAAATAGAGACCTCAAAATCTCCTGCAGTTCAGGCTTTATGAGAAGGGAAAAATACAGGGGAAAAAGGCAACTTCCACAGGGTCTGTCACATCCCTTTCATCCTCGGCCAGTGTGTTGAGAACTGACTTCATATGGTCTCTGTGATCATTACCGTTACAAGACCCTAAAGGATCTTTTGAGTCATCAGAATAAATTGTACATAAAGTTGGGTTTCTAAATAAATTTTATTATACCAGAATTATTGCTTAATTACTATTTCTAAAAGAATAACTCTTCATTAACTGTTATTTTAGTTAATGAGAACTTCTGACCCTTAGCTCTGCTGGGGTCAGAATTAATTAATTAATTGTCACCATGTCTCCAACTGTTAGAGTTTCTTTTCCTCTTGCAATGTGAATGTGTGTTCTGGCTCAGGATGAATGTATACACAAAATTAAGCCATTACGTAAAACTCTTTAAGATTTGTGCACTTTCTTTTCTGCCTCTATTCATGGCAGGATAACAATCTAGGTAATGCCTGGATTTAAGCACTTCCATTTTTAACCACAAAGGTCAAAGCAACAAAATTGTGTGTTTAAAAAAATTCTCAATCCCCTGCAGCTAAGCCCTTGGACTCCCTTGTGTTCTTTCAATAAATGAAATATGGTTAATATTTATGGTTAATATACTAGTGGGTTTCTATTACTAGCCACCAAATAGTCTTGCTGAGAAAGTCTGGTTCCTGAGCAAGAGAGATTGTAGGGAGAGGGGCAGAGAAACACTGGAAGGGCAGTATGGCTCAATGGAAAGAGCCCAGGCTTGGAAATCAGAGAAAAAGGGATCCAAGTCTTTGCTTTTTCGCTTACTGGCTGTGTAAACTTGTGCCAGTTACTTAAACATGTTGAGGTTCAGTTTCCTCATTTGGAAAATAAAAATAACAGTATTAATCATGTAGGATTTTGAAATTTTGAGGATTACAAGTAGTGTCTGTAAATAGCCTAGCACAGTGTCTGGCTCAATGATACGATATTACTTCTAAGAAATTTTATTTTAATAGCCTCACAATAAACTTGCTGCTAATAAATCAAATACTAAATTACATAATAAGTCAAATAGCTAGATACATCTAATATAACACAACTAAGGAATTAAAGACCACACTAAGAAACAAAGAAACTTTCTGTAAAAAAGTGCATTTTATCTAGTAATAAACTCTATACAGGCCAGGAAAAAATGTTCTTGGTTTAGCACTATTCTTCCCAATGGAGGTTAAAGATTCTACCATACACTGGGGGCTCAAGCGGGTTCATGGAGACAAGCTAACAGAATATAATAGAGTCCCTAAGGAAAACTACACTTATTCTGTTGGGAATACATTTTGTGGTAGCAAGCATTTGAATATTCTTTCCTACTTAGGGGAAGCAAAGAAAAAACATAAACTATATTCTATTGAATTAAAAAAAAAGACAGGATAAATTTGCCATTGAGAGATAATAGTGTAGTAAATTCAAGAGAATTTTAAGAGTTTTAAAGTTCAAGAGCACTTTAAACATATTAACTGGACAGCACTTTAACATATTAATGATACAGAGTTTCTGGGTATTTGGATGAATGCTACATGAAAAAAATAACAATACTACCTATTTAACAGTTATCCCAGACTAGATGCATCATATTCATTGGGAAGTTTGTCCTTATAAGAATGTACATGCTAAGGTACCATATTTTACTGAGCCCTTAATATGTAAGTATCAGGAAGAAAGTACCAATACAATGGTAGTTTCTAAGAAGTGTATGCCCTGATGGAGGGGAAAAAAAACAAAACAAAACACCACCACCTCAGCAAACTTAGTGTAACATTTAATTTTTAATTTCCAAAGCAATCTTTTGAATACACAGCTTATGTTTGTGATGGTAGAAAAAAGAGATGGTAGAAAATGTTGTTTATTACCTGTGTTTTCTCCCAAACCTTCAGGGAGGGCTGTCTGCCTCCTTTCTCTGAACCTCAGTCCTGTCAGGAGGCCCTCTCTACACGATGCTACTTTCTCGGTTTCAGTGAACATTCCCTCCTCTTGTCCCTTCAGACCTTGGGGTGGTAGAGGTTCCCACTCTTACTAGACCACAAGTACTGTGTCATCCCTGGTTGGTTTTCCTAAATCCTGCCCCAGTTTTTTTTTTTTTGTTTTTTTTTTTGAGTTGGAGTCTCACTCTGTCACCCTGACTGGAGTGCAGTGGCCACTCCCGGCCACTGCAGCCTCAACCTGCTGGGCTCAGGTGATCCTTCCGCTTCAGCCTTCCAAGTAGCTGGAACTACAGGCGTGTGCTACCACGTCTGGCTAATTTTTGATTTATTGTAGAGATGAGGTCTTGCCAAGTTGGGCAGGCGGGTCTCGAACCCCTGGGCTCAGGCAATCCACTCACCTCGGCCTCCCAAAGTGCTGGGATTACAGGCTGAGCCACTGAGCCCGGCCTGCCCCAGTTTTTTACTAAATTCTCTTCAATTACCCTTTGGAGTGTGCTGTTACCTGCCGCACACTGATTGATAGATTGCATTCATAAAAATCAATAATAAAAAGAAAATTCAGGTTTTTTTTTTTTTTTTAACTCAACCTCTACTTTTAAAAGTGTTGTCTAATAGAAGTCCCCGTAGATGGCGTGTTTTAATGTATAAATAGGTCTCATCGATATTGTGAGCTATTGTAGGTAATGTCTATTGGCTTTGGAATAAAAAAAGACCTAGTTTGAAATCCACTCTATGGGACAAAAGGACTTCTAGTCCATTCACAAGAGGAAAACAAATGGCAGCAAAACTTGTAATTCCTCTCTGACCTTTCTTCATTTTCTCAAGGGAAGGAGGGTGATATTGGAGAGGCAACTGAGAAGGCCTGGCCTAAGCCCCTCTCTTCCTGTCAGTCTAGCCTTTCCCCTAGACTCATCACTGCTCTGCCTCCTTTTGTGTGAGCTCTGTTCAGTGCAGCTATAAAGTGAGCATCTCCATTTGGTGGTGGGTGGATAGGAATCATAGGAAACTTTAGTCTGGCCATGGTCAAACAACTTCATTAGTAGTGGAACTGATCATGTGATCTTTAATCAATTGGTACCTTGGTATATTTCTCAATTGACTTGTACATTAGAGATAAGACATGATTGAATAACACTGTCAGACTTGAATACCTGTCTTAGGCATAATTTGAACTGAGTTCATTTATTTAAATGTAAAATTGGTATAATATCGCCTATAGGCCTAACTTGAAGATGAAATATATATGTAGACATTTAGCATAGTGCCTTTTACAAAATATGATTAAGAGAAATAAGATATCTGTCTGTTATGATCTGAGAGAAATTTTGAACTTTAAAAGTCCTTCAAATTCAATGTAAGTTAAAATGTAATATTACATTTTGAATCAACTGCTAAATTAAAATGTAATATTACTAAGTAAAATGAAAGTAAGACTTAGGATATATCCATAGCACAAACATTAATTTTTTGATTATAAACACAAGAGAACTGGCCAAATAGAAACATGAGGTGTAGTTAGCAGATTATAATTCAAGTACTGGCAGCAAATTTCACAATATAAGAAAAAAGATAACTTAATTCTTTTAAAAGAATAAAAGAAAGGAACTTAATTATTTCATTATCGTAGCTTTGGTTTTGATGAATGAATACCAGGTTTGGGGCAATATTTCAAAAAATAAATGAGGAAAAAAACAGATATTATGTAAACAATATAAAGACCTTAAAAATTACACAGAGAAAGGATAATCTTTCAAAATCCTCCTGCCCAGGAAATATATTACATCTAACATATTGTTGTATGTCTTCTATTTTTAAACTGTGTTGACTCCTTAATTAACAATAATTAACATTAGTATTCTTCTGCATTTTATAGTATTTTTGTAGCTTACTTTTTTCACTCAGCGCCATATTGTAAACAGTTTTCCATGTCAAAATATTATTCCACAAGATGATGTCAGTGGCTGTATGGTCTTTCATGTCATTAGATATATTTACTTTAAGTAATTTACATGATCACTTGCTTGACATTAGATTTTTTTAGGATTGTTTTCAGTGTTTGCTCTTGTAAAAAATATTGTACATATACCTTTGGGAAAAATCTCTGATAATTTTGTGAAGATTTTGTAACAAAATTCTTCCTTATGGTTGTTAGCTAATCGCAAGTAAAGGCCTCACCTGCCTTTCCCGGAGAATGGGCACTAGCAGGGTTTCCTAGAGGATGAAAGTCACGCTTAGCTAAGAAGCAGCAATGGTCTTGCCAAGTGGCTGTGGGGATGTGGTTCTCTTTCAAGGGTGAAACCGATTTCATCTCCCATCCCAAAGTGCCTTCATGGCATCTTAGAATTACTGAGGACCACTTACCTCAAACTGGGGCTAATTAGTATATATGTAATAAGAAACACGGCACATCCCTCTTGGGTCAATTTAATGCAGAAGTATGGGGAAGAATGTTAAAATTAATATAAATGCAAATGTATTATGCAATGGTGGACAAATTCACATAAAATATGTAATTAAAGAAATTTTTTGCTTGCAAGGATGGCTTCAGAACTGCTGCCCCTTGCAGGTGATGCACATGCGCACTCTGCTCCCAGTGGGCACTTTCTGGTAAGGAGAAGGGAGGGCTGAAAGTGCATCGGGCATCCGTGTGGTTGCACATGCCTCCTGAGCCAGGGAGACGTGGGATAGCGTTATAAGAAGATGTCTTAGGGAAGCGGAGGGCTTTAGGTTGACTCCCTGGGGAGGAGTGGCCAGGTATTCCTGAGGAATGATTTGCTGAGAGGATAAAGTAACACTCCAGAAAGTGGGAGGCAAATCTGTATACCCCATCTTCTGTGCTTCTTCCTGTTCATCCGGCAAGGCAATATTACCTCGTTGTCTTCCCCTCACACTCACTCTTTTTTTTTTCTTTTGGCTGGCCCTGGATGTATGAAGCAAGGGAACAAAGGTTTAAAGTTGACAAAAAAGAGAATGACCTATTGACTACTTGAATTTTGACAAAGTATGTTTTTACCATCACTTTGATTCATAAGCTACACATAAGCATTTCCTCCATTAAACTTATGACATACTTGAAAGCAGGCTGGGAAATGCTAAAATAATATTTTATTCAAAAAGAGTAAAACTTAATATTATTGATATTTTATTTTTATTTTTGAGCCAGAGTCATACTCTATCACCCAGGCTGGAGTACAGTGGCACCATCACGGCTCACAGCAGCCCTTCAACCCCCCAGGCTCAGGCGATCCTTCTGCTTCAGTCTACTGAGTAGCTAGAACTATAGACTTGCACCACTGTGCCCAGCTAATTTTTTGATGTGTTGTAGACTCGCTGTGTTGACTAGGCTAGTCTTGAACTCCTGGGCTGAAGCAGTCCTCCTGCCTAGTCCTCCCAAAATGCTGGGATTACAGGTGTGAGCTACCACGCCTGGCTGTAAACTTAATTTTAATAATGAGTGAAAAAGCAGTCTTGAATGTCTTGATTCTAACAGGTCAAATTCATCATGAAAAAAATAATTTCCAGGGAAGATATAATTCAATGTGATAGTTTTTAAAAATAAAGATGCTAATTATTTAAGATGTTTGAACATTTTTAATAAGGTTAATACCTCATCTGTTATTTTTGGCCACCTCATTTCTGTTAGAGATGACTAGAAATGAGCAAATCTTGAAAAGAATCCCCCTTTAATATGAACTTTTTAATTTTTAGGAGTATTATTTTGACATAGTCTGCCATTAGTTACTTATAGTCTGCCATTAGTTACTTAAGAATTTGACTCATGTTATAATTTGGTGGTGATTTATCTTGTTTTATAAAGACATAAACATGTAAAGACTTTACTTTCAAAAAGGCAAAAGCAAAGCTGTATGTTAAGAGAAAGCTGGTGAAGATCAAGCATTAATTCTTAAGGGCTATTTTGTCATTTTAGGAAGAAACCAGAGAGAGCTCATTCCAGAAAAATTCTTTTAAAGGACAACTATGACCTAGGATACAAAAGAATTCATTTTCAATTTACTCTCAAAGAAAATATGGCCAGCTAGACTGATTTTTAAATCTTGAACTTAATGCTGAATGTACTGAATGGAAAAAAATTAAAATAATAAAGTAAACCACAAAAAAACCCAATAGAATAAAAATCCTACAGAGGAACTTGCAGAGTGTGCCAATATAAAGCAATACAGAAGCAGGTCAGAGACTTAAAGCAATTGGCCCTTCTGCCTGGATCAGCAGAGTGTTTATTGCCCCTCAAACCATGACCATGTTTGCTAACACCAAAATGCCAGTGGTGGCTTCTCTATCTCCCCCACCTGCTTCTCTACACACACAAGAGAGCGCTAACCTTCAGATGTTCAGAGCAGCCCTATTCAAGGACAATGTGGTGATTGCTGGAGCCTGGTAGTTACGAAGCAAGGCCCAGAAATCGACCACATTCCAAGTGTGTTTGCGTGAAGTGTAGAGCTGTCCCTCTACTTCTCAGCAATGATTCCTTGAAGGGAGAAGCAAAGTGGAGAGACAGGTCTGGGGTCTACATCAAAGGGAAAACTCTTTATTATAAGGTAAGGGCCAGTCTGAGCCCTGGGGTGGTGGTGTGGGATGAACTGTGTCCCCCACCACACAGGTGTGTTGAAGTCCCAAACCCATGCCCCTCAGAGTGTGACCTTACTTGGAAACAGTGTCTTTACAGAGGTAATTAAGTTAAAGTGAGGTGGGCCTCAATCCAATATGACTGGTGTCCACATTCAGAGATGAAATTTGGACCAGAGGGAAGACAATATGAAGACACACAGGGAGGAGACAACCATGTGACTGGAATGGTGCATCTCCAAGTCCAAGAACACCAAGGAAGACTGGCAAACACCAGAAGAGGTAAAGAAGGACTCTTCCCTAGAGCCGTAAGAGAGAGTACAGCCCTGCTGATGCCTTGATTTTGGACTTCAGGCATCCAGAACTGTGAGAGAATAAATTCATGTTGTTTTAAAGAAACCTAGTTTTTGGTAACTTTGTTAGAGCAACCTAGGAAACTAATATGGGTGGCAAAAGAGCAGAAGACATATAAACTATCCTATTTTCTTTATTCCTGAAATGGTCCATGAGTATACTGCAATTTCTACTACCTGCTCCTGTTGTCTTAGCTAACTCATCCATAGACTGTAAGGATTGTCTACTGTTCACAGCTTTCAGAATCACCTTACTCACTCTGGCTTTTCCAGGGGCTCTCCTCTTGATCCTCTTTTTTTTTCCAGTCAGGGTCTCACTCTGTTGCCCAGGCTGGTATGCAATAGAATGATCATGGCTCACCATAACCTTGACCTCCTGGGCTCAGGTAATCCTTCTGTCTCAGCCTCCCAAGTAGCTAGGAATATATACCACGCCAGGCTAATTTTTGATTTTTTTGTAGGGGAGAGTTCTTGCTATGTCTCTGAGCCTGGTCTTGGACTGTTGGGCTCAAGCAATTCTCCCCCCTCAGCCTCCCAAAGTGCTGGGAATACAGGTGTAAGCCACTGCAACCAGCCGATCCTCTTTTTATCTATTCACTAGGGCCTCACGTTACTTCCATCATCTTAAATACCACCTAGGCTGAGGTTTCCTGTAGAAGCAGAATACTATGTGCCCCATATTCCACTTTTTAAAAATCTACATCCATACCTACAATTTTGTAAGCCTGGAGGTTCCTTGGGAACCTTCTCTACCACTACCAGCAAATGGGATTTCAAATTAGAGTCTCCTTCTAATGCAGCTGTTTGTGAAAGGAATTCTGGGCCCACAGAAGGGAGAAAAAATGCTGCAAATGCAGATATTGAAGAAGATTAATTCTACACAATAAAGTCAGGTAGAAGAAACTTCATCTCAAAGGTTGGAGACTGAAAAACATACAGAAAAAAAGAAATATTTTTCTGTATCAAGTAACCATAAAAAAATCATCAAGCAACAAACAAAGCATGTTATCGTCCTTTCCCAAACCAGCTCTTCTGGGCTCTCTCTCCTGGAAAATGGTATTGCATTCTCTTGCATCCTCCTGACCAGCTAATCTTAGATTGCTCTGGGTTAGGGTGAAGCAAGTGAACTGTCTCAGATACAAAATTTAAGGAGTCACACCAGGCCAGCTCTGGTCTTGAAACCTCCACAACTAGTTAGTCACCAGCTCCAGTCCACTTTCCCTCCACACTATCTCTTAGCTGAGCACCTGCCCTTGGTAGGTGCTTGGCATCTCAGGCTAATATCAAGGGTCAGGGATGGGTGAACAACCTGTTTTTATTTTCACCATGGTTGTTCTAATAAAGGCTTAGTCATGTGTCACTGGTTTGCTGTTAGAGTTACGTTACAATTATCCCTATATTCATCTAACCTTAAATATCTTGCACCTTTGTTGTGTTTGTGTGACTCTCTGAGATGTAAAGATTAAAGCCCAGGCTGGGCTCGGTGTTTTAGCCTGTAATCCCAGCACTTTGGGAGGGCCAGGAGAGTGGATTGCCTGAGCCCGCGGGTTCAAGACCAGTCCAGGCAATTTGGCAAGACCTTGTCTCTACAATAAATCAAAAATTAGCCAGCCATGGTAGTGTGTGCCTGTAGTTCCTGCTACTTGGAAGGCTGAGACAGAAAGATCGCTGGAGCCCAGCAGGTCAACGCTGGGGTGGCCATGCAAGTGCCACTGTACTCCAGCCTGGGTGATGGAGTAAGACTCCAACTCAAAAAAATAAATAAATAAAATAAAAAGAATAAAGCCCAAACTCCTTGGCACAGGCATCCAAGCTTCTTCCTACTCTTCACCTTTCCAGCCTGGCCTGGCACCACCCCAAGTCCTTTCACCTTACTGCCCAATTCTGTTCTTTACTCACCATTCTCTGCATGTGCCACGCGCCCCCACATTTTAGCACCTTGGCTCACGTTCCTTTTTCATCCTGGTGTGGACTCTCTTTATCTGGTAAAAATTAGACCAGCACCCAGCCCTGAAATTCACCTCACCTGAGAATCCTGTTCCAATGCTTATGCCTTGTAATCATAACTCTTATTTATGCTACTTTCTGTTTAGTGTGCATTTCCACACAGCCAGCCCTTTCCCCCAGCATCAAGACGGGAGTTTCTTGGCTGCTGATGGAAGGAAAAGTGACTCTTGAACTTCATACCACTTTGCACAGAAGGATAACTTCATAAATACTCACTGAACCCAAGTGTAAAGTTGGTTGAAGGCAGCCTTTTATAAGTAATTATTCCTTTATTCCCCTACCTCTTTTATTTCTCCTACTGCTACTCATTTCATTCACTTTTACTTCTTCTTTGCATTTTAATTCTAGCAGTGAAATAAAATATGCAATTGAATTTTCACAAAAAGCAGCCAGCCATCCCTAGAAGACTTAGTGTGGTGAGGGCAGGAATTCTCATCTCTCTTATTCACAGCCCTATCCTTAGTGCTTGGTACAGTCGGTGCTCAATAAATAATTACAAAAGAGTAAATTCATAGCAATTACAATTGTTTTTTGCCTTGTGCTGCATATTGTTATGAAATGTTTATGTGAGGATTTACATCGCTTTCAAGTGTAATAAAAAAAACTATTTAAAATATCTGCTTCTATACCACAGTATGATAGGAAGAGTGTTTTCCAGTTTACTAACTCTTCAGTTTTCTATTAATAACCCCAAGGAGGCAAAAGCCAGGTGGGGTTTGACCCTGTGGACCTGTAGAGAGGAGTAAGGTGAGCACTTGGTCTCAGCACTCCTTGCATATTATCAAGTGACTTCACTGCTTACAGCTTTTGTGTTTTCCAGTAAGACCATGCATGAGAAGAGGGAGAACGTACTACATTTAGTAACATTTATTTATGCATTCAGTATCAAGTACATAAGTGCAAATATCCAGAGTCCATAATTGAGTCCATTAGGAACTACAGAGAAAGTAATACAAATTGTAATAAAGTTAACATGCTGGTACTTTCTAGTTACCATACATGTAAATCAACCCACTAATCCCGTACAACAAAAGTACTGCATGTTCGTTTTGGGTTTATTCATTTATTGAATTAAGTTATACAAAACTGACTACCATAAGTACGGTCGACTGTTTTTATTTTCACGTTCTGTGTGTTGGAAAAATGCTAAAACATCAGTCTACAAGTCTATATATTGTTATTAAAGATTAATCCAACCAGCAACCCAAGGACATAGAAGCGATTTCCACTATTGCATTGGAGCACTCGGCAGGAAAGGCCTAGCCACAGGGAAAGTTAGAAGCTACAGAAGCATTGCAGAGAGAAGAGAAGAACACCGAAGAAGGAACGATAACTTGGGCTCTCACCATCATGCACTTTTTTTAGCGACACAAAATTAAAAACCACATCTAATACACTTTTCTCTATACTTTAGTGCTTGACACAAGTGACTCAAATATCCTAAGAGTACAGGAACAGCCTAAAAACAGCTGTTTTTAAAAATTTGTCTCTAAGATTACGGTATGGGGTGGGGGGAACAATCAATTTGCAGTAACGAGTAAGAAGAGAGTTGTTACCACTCCAGACATTCCTGTTGAGTCCAGTCCCCAGTAGGATATCCATTTACTCAGTGTGCCTTTTAGCGCCTGGGATTTTAGCCTGAATCCTAAAAAGACAATATCAAAACGTAGTCAGTCATGAGCGTTAGTAATGAAATTATTTTATGTATTCATTATGTGTCATTGCTTTAATTAGCTAAGTGACCAAATAGCTTAATATTCCAGAAGGTACTATAGTTTTTATGTATGTCTGTAAACACTTCTATACAGCAATAGGAAGGAGTAAAAAATTGAATAAAAAACAAAACAAGAAAATTGGAAGAAAGCCACATTCTTTACATTATTACTTTTTAGGTGGATGAACATTGTTGACTTCATTTCAGGATTTCAGAAGCTGTGATATAGTTAGGGGGATCATTTATCCCCTAGTCTGGGACACTTCTGAAAGGGAAGGAGGATACTACAACTAGCCATAGCAGGAAGATGAGCATAGCCTGGGATGGGGCCAGGTAAAGGAACCCATGCTCACCCTTGGCTAACTACCCAGAATTGGAATTAAGAAGCCTGGGTTCTGGTCCCAGCTCTGCTACCAAATAGCTGTGTAGTGTAAGGCCAGCTAATGCATGTTTCTGGTGCTAAAGACTCATTTTAAAAATGTGGGTATAAATTAGATATCTCCATGGTCCCTAAACTTCTGTGATTTTCACAGTATGGCAGCATCATTTTAGGATAGGTTTGCCCCAGAAGTGTTTTATTAATTTGAAGCTTTATGAGCTCATCATGCAGATTTTGATTGAGACCTTCCTCTGTGCGGCCCCCTTCCATGTGCTGGAATTCAGTGATCCATCAAAGGGAAAAGGTGCCTGCTCTTGTGGGGTTTACATTCTTATAGGGGTTGTGGAGACAGAAATAAACAAGCAGACAAATTTGGATGGTGACAACTGCTATCAAACAAAATAAAACAGTATGATAGGCAACGAGGGGCACGGTGGTAAAGTGGGTGCTGCTTACTTAAAATCCACTGATCTGTGAAACTGATTCCCAGCGGATAGGAAGGGGCCTCTAGGCAAAAATCTGGATGTGAAGTGTCTCAGGCAGAGGCAGTAAAGAGAGGACAAGCTCAGGGGCTAGGAGAGAGTGCTTGGGACATGGAGAGGGAAGGTCTAAGTGACAGGCAGGGACCTGATGGAGCCGGAACTTAGGAGCTGTGATAAGGAATTTAGAGTCTATCTTGTGTGATGAGAAACCATTGATGAATTTTAGGCAGAGGAGTGATGCGATCTGATTCGTGGCGTGAAAAGATCATGAAGGTGACTGTGTGTGGGGGGAAAAACCCCAAGGAAATGGGGAATGAGAGCAATGAATGGAGGGAGGGAAACCTGTGGCAGTCAGGTGCCAGATGGCAGTGGCCTGGCTTATGGGGTAGTTGTGGAAGTGGTGAGAGAAGAACGGTCTCAGGATCTATTTTGGAGCAGGGACCTGCCTGAGCTGTTGATGGATTGAATGCATGGGCAAGGGGAAAAGGAGAAAAATCAAGGAAGATTCTTTGGTTTTTGGCCTATGTAACCAAGTGAATGATAATGCCACTTACTAAGATGGTGATGACTGGAGGAAAAACAGGCGCCGGGGTGAAATTGCAAGATGTTTGGCCACGTGCATCTGAAATGTCTATGAGACATTCAGGATAAAATATCAGACAAGAGATGGATAGACCTGCTGCTCAGTAAAGGAGACACAAGTTTGGAGTCCTTGATGTAGAGGTAAGCTTTGAGGCCCAGGACCAGATGAGAAGTGGACAAGAGAAGGAAGAGCCAGGAGAGGACATGTGTGACAGTGGTCACGTAACTTCCACTTGAACACTTGAATAAATATCACTGCTTCATGGAACAGGTGGTTCCACTGTTGAACAACTCTAATCATTACCATGTTCCTTCATATTTTATTCAACTCTCAGAACTTCTAGAATTTCCATCTACTACTCTTTAGAGAAAAGGAGAAAGCTACTGCTTTCACAGTGTTAGACCTCTGAGTATTTGAGGATGGCTTTATTTTAAAAGTCGACTCTTTTCCAGGGTAATCATCCCCAATGAAGTTTGTCCTTTGCTGCCCATTATGATCAGATTTCCAATACCTCACTACCCTGGTCATCTTTGTGGCACTACCCCAGTGTATTAATGCATTTCTTAAAATGTCCAACCCTGAAATTGAACACAGATATGGAATGACCAATATAGAATATAATATAATCGTGGCCTCTTTTGATTTAGACTCCATACTTCTATCAATAACATCTAAACTTGCACTAATTTTTAAAGGATGCCTCAGCACATCAACTCATATTTGGCTGTAATAAATTAATCAATTAAAAAAAACCCCAATATCTTTTATACATACTACTGTTACCCTATCTCATCCACCCCTGCCCCATCCTTTATATTTGTAAAGTAGACATTTTAAAAACCTAAATATAGGACTTTACTTTCCCTATTAATGTTACTTTATTTGATTTCAATTCACCATTCTAGCTTACTCAAGATTGCTCGATTCATTTTGAATCTTAAGTTTGCCATCTTCTTTTTTTTCAAATTAGATAATATAGTTTATTTAGAAATAAATGAGAGAGAGAGAGAGAGGAGATTCACCTCCCCAAGGTAGGAGAGGGGGTGAGATTGCCATCTTCTGAATTTGCTTTTGCTCTGTGTGTCACCTACAACTTTGATAAGTATGTTTGATTTGTCTTCATACAGTCATGAAAAGTAGTAGGGTTGAAAGTAGTGGGATCAAAGGCAGGACCTATATCACATCACTATATCTTGCCTCTGATGGGTATCTGATGGATTAATGAACATCCTTAGTGTCTACTATTTCAACCTTCTAGAACTCTACCAACTGTGCTGAATCACACATCTCCATTTCCCTCTACAAGGACAGCAGGAAGACTTGTTGAGTATTCCATTGAAATTGGAATACCCACTGGCTAGAGCAGTCCATGTGGTCCCTTGGTGTAGTGAACACATAACTATCTATTCTAAATACCTATAGGTTTACCAATTCATTCTAGATTTTTGCTTGAAATTAGACCTTCAATTCATCAAAAGACAATTTCTAGAATTTCTAGAAGAAATTCTTTCTTCTCATTTGAAAATCAGGATGATTCCTGTCCAATTTTAGTTTTCAAATGTCCTTTATTCTCTGAGATTTATCAGAGAGCACCAAGAGAGCTTCTAGGTAAAATCACAGGCCATTTTGTCACCCTAGAACATAACTTGTCTGGATATAAGGAGCTGTATTCACTTTAAGTAGATTTCTTATTATGGTCTCACTTACTTAAAGCTTTAATTCTCTCTGCAATGTTTATTTTGCCTTTTCCAATTTGAGGCCACCTTCCCTCATTTTCAAAACTCTAAGAAGTGTTATTAGGTATTATTAACCCCCATTTTAAATCAGGACAACTGAGACAAAATAAAGTAAAATGACCTGCACAGGGTCACTCAGTATAGAGGAGACAGTGCCACAGGGGTCTCCTGGCCCAGTCTGGGACTATCCTCTACACCCCGTCCCCCCACTGCTGAACTGATTTCTAGGCAGTAACAGGATGATGAAGATATCTAATGTTTATTGTTTCCTATGTCCAAGTAAGAATATTTTACAGATATTATCTTCATTTAATCACTAACATCCCTATAAGAATTAACATTCCCAATTTACAGATTAAGAAAAGAGGCTCACAGATCAAATAACATTTATGATGATGAGTTTACATGGTTAAAAGTGCCAGAAATGAACTCAGATAAGTCTATCTGATTCCAAAGATCATGTTCTTAACTATTCCACTAAAATGGTATAAGTTCTTTACTAAAATTATTCTAACATGGAATTAGAAATTTCAGTGGTTGAGGAGACTTTAGAGGTAAGAGTCCACCAAGAAATTTCCTTCAAAATTTAGTGCCTGGTAAAATAGTTTGTTTTGAAGAACTGTTGTTTCCTCCTTTTTGATAACAAAGAACTACGTAACTTACCCATTTTTTTCTCTTTTTTTTTCTTACTGGGAAGCTCAGAACCAACTCTTCAATTGAGTGAAGCCCAATTACAGAAATCATATTCATCTTCATGGGTAACATGTTTCCTTTCTATTCCTTTTCACAGCTTTGATTGCCAGTTGCAATTTAACAACGACATTGTATTTATGTTACAGTCTCTGCCATCTCTCTTTTCCCTCCATTTTAACTAGTTCATGACCTTTTCACTTTCATTTGATAGCCTCCTTGCTGATGGCCACATCATTAGTCTCTCACCTCTTCAATTCTTCTCTCACTAAACTGTCATAGTGATCTTCACCAAACACAAATCTAGTGAAGATCAGTCCCCTGCTTAAAAACGTCAAGGGCTAGTCATTTCCTGTGGGGTAAGAGTCAAAGCTCCCTGAAGCATTCATCACCTAGCCGTAGTCACTTTTCCCACATTCTTTCTACTCAATTACACTCAATTAGGCTTTAGACGCACTGCTGGACTCACTGCTTCCTGAACTTGACTTTCATTTCCATGTTTTGTTTATATCAGCTCTTCTTCTTGCAATGTCTTCCCCCTCACTATCCTCCTCACAAATGTTTACCCATCCAGAAGATAGCAGGTACTCTCGGACCCAACCAACCAACCAAATAACTAATTAATAGATGTGACTCGCTTAAGATCCTCAAACATAAATATTACACAGTTTAGTTCTAGAACTTGTATCTTTCAGTTTCCAAACTTTTCTGGTGTTCTTTGCTGTAGTTTATTAACATAGTTCTAGCGGCCAAAAAAATCATCTGGGTAGTTCACTAAAATATAAATTCCAGATAATCAACCCTAGAAATTCTAACTCTATAGGTCTGTGTGCAGTCTTGGAATTAGTATTTTTAAACAGGTTTCCCAGGTTTGGATACCCCCAAGTCTCATACTATGCCATGCTGCCATCTCTTCATACAGAATTATAATTGTTTTATCCTTAATTTGTTGATTTTTAAAAATTAGGCATTGGTTAGACTTGTCCAAGCTGACAATTTCAGGTGACAGTGGTCACCTAACTTTTGAAATGTGTTCTAGATCTGTTAAGGATCCAAATTCAATATAGAATCCTATGAGTCCCTAATGACTTTAAGCTGAAAGTGTAAACAGTACACAGTAAAAAATAAAAACAAAATTTTATAAACTTCAGGAGACAACTGAAATAGATGACATGCAATCTAATAGCAGAGGAACTTTAAAGTGGTTGTCCTTTCTCATTTATTTTGTTATTATACATCTTTGTCTAAAATACCTTCTTTTAAATATGAGCACCACCCAGGTCCAGCCACATAATTCTCAGATTACTAGATGGAGTTTATGTTGGCAAGTCTAGTCCTTTGGTGACATGTATTTGTAGCTGAAGATTAGGTCAGCTTTTTATTAAAACAAAATCTTGAATAATAATGACAACATAAAAACTATCATTTTAGATGACAACATACCTTAAAAATAGTAATGTAAGAATTAGGGAAAACTTCCAAGTTTGACCATGTTAGCTCTGGATATGTACAAGTGAAATCTTTATTTCCTAATACAGTAAATAAGGTAGCCTATAAAGTAGGGTCTGTTTAAGACTCAGGTTAAAAAAAGCAATAGTGTTAATTAAACAGACACACACTCTTGTTGAGTTAAAATGATGTAATTTAAAATATTTAGGAGACAAACACTTTATGTATTTTATAAGTTTTGAAAATAATTTAAAATTAAAAAATAATTTCAGTGGTTTAAAAAAGTAGTGCTATTCATTGTTTAAAAGATTGAAAATGTTAATTGTTTATATTAGAGTGAAACTGTTAATTTTACTCTTCTGAATCAGGTTTCCTTCTTTCCTTCAACCCATCTTATTCTTGGACATGGGCCAGTCCTCAGATAGACTTAATGTAATTTGTTCATTAAAACTAATTCATTATGAAACCTGAAAGAAACTGGGTTTTATTTAATTGAAAGTTTTAAAATTTATACTTATTTTCAAGACAATACAATGGAAAAGGAAATGAATATATGACTCAAATAAGTGAATGATCATAAATCAATCCATTATTTTACTATCTTCTTATTCCTACCTAATCCATGCCTATTTAAGATAATCTCTTTTAGTGAGTTGCATGATGTGACTTACTTTGCCACGACAGCATTTATGTGAGTCCTCACAAGTCCCAGATATTGGTCAATCTGTGCCTGTAAAAATAAAGAAGGAAATCATGAGCACACCCAAAGATCATGAGATCAAAATTTAATGTGAATGTTTGACATCACATAGAACTTACCTGGTGCTTAACATACACTACAGGTAGAGTAAACATTGAAACCACAGCTGGGATGAAAAACAAATACAGTATTAAAATTCTGAGTTATCATTGAGAATAAACTTAGATACATTTTTAAATATTCATGTGATATTAAGCATTACTTGGAAAAACCAGCATTCTAGATAAGAGATGATGTGGCAGTTAATAAGGAAAATAAAAAATTTCTGAGCTCTGTACAGATATTATATCATTATTCCTGGAATAAGGGTAGACTGTGCCCTCCACAGATGAAAATGAATCTCTATCCTCAGCTGCCAACTGATATATTAAAAAAAATTTTCAGACTTAGAAATGCATTATTAGTGTATAACATATTGTATTCTTTAACTGAACTATGATGGTAAGAAAAGTGCTTTGTGCTCAGGGATATATGGCGTTCCTTCTGAGGAATCTATAGAAACAAAAAGCTAACAGCACTGTGTACGCAGGACGTGTAAAACATCTGTGCTTACCCATGAGCAGCAGGGTCAGGCCATTGAAGAGCGCGCCAACATAGGTCAGGAGCCACATCAGGACCGCAAACTGAAGAACGAGAAAGCATTGTCAGAGCTCCTAAACCCGTTCCTGACCAATAAGAGTCTCGGATCATTGGCTTTTTCTTAGATTAGAATTTGAGGCAAAATATACCATGATTTCAGTAGGAAATGAAAGGTGTCTAAAGCCCATCACAAAATCACTGTAAGAGGAACCAGTTTTTCGTTCTCCTGTTATAGGATTTGAGGGACTCAGTGAAGTAATAGTCTAGGCTAGGGGTCAGCAAACTATGGTCCTCGAGCTGTTTTTGTATGGGCCCACAAGTTAAGAATGGTTTTGACATTTTTAAGTGGTCAAATATAATAAAAACAAGAACACTATTTTATGATATGTGAAATGATAGTAAATCCAAGTTTCAGTGTTCATAAATAAAGCCATATTGGCACAATCACACCCTTCCTTTAAGTACTGTCTTCTACTTTTGTGCTATGATGGCAAAGATGAGATGGTGTGACAGATGGTGTGGCTCACAAAGCCCAAAATTTTACCATCTGGCTCTTCTCTAGACAAGGCTTGCCGACCCCTGTTCTAGCCCACAATTTTCACCCAATTACAAACATTACTTAGAAGCACTAAGGTAAGTAATGATAATCTCCTTGGTATCTCTCTTTAGTCATCACATGGACAGTCACTATTCCAGAAAAGCATTTTGAGCATCTCTCACATTTCCTCCTGCCCTTCCTTGAACCAGGCAGCCCCTGGCATGAGACCCCTGCCAGGGTGTGAGCAATGTGTTCTGGGAGAACAGAAAACTCATGACAGCATCCCCTGATTCTGTTTATGGCCTTGCAGAGTCAGGATTGACTGACTTTGATTTTACATGTAAGTCACAGGGTGGCCAAAGAAACCCAGTGAATTGGGTGAGAGCAGGAATAAAACTAAGGTGCCTGAGATCGTCACAAAGTGTGGGACTGGGGTACACTGTCCTTCAGATGGCCCTGCCTCAGAGCTGAAACTGTGTGGGGACATGTGGAGGCCTTATTATTAGCAGAGCCCAGAGTTTTTTCAATGAAAAAGCATACATGTTTTTCACATTTCCTAAACGAGACTTTTAATTTTTAAATTAATTTTAGGAAATTGGCTGAGGATCTAAAAATGATTTGAAGAGAGAAAATCTGGTGTGTTACAATCTACTGTAGAACTAGAAGCTGTATGACCTAGGTTTGATCTCAGTTCACTGGGCAACCTTGGACAAGTGTCTTGATCTCTCTGAGTCAGTTTTGAAATGTATAAAATGAAGGGATTAGCTTGGATAAGTTCCATGGTACCATAAACTGGAGGTCTTCTGTCTCTAGAATATAAAATTAACACTTGATTTTATTCTCCACAATGCAGCCATTTATAATATTATACCTTTAGGGAAAATAAAACTCAAGACTGTAAAGTGAATGGCTTAAGCAACCATACTTTTAGGGAATCCACCAGGTCCTGGACGAGGAAGAGCCTCCTCAGCTCTTTGAGCGTGCTGTTCACGTAGAACTGCAGGCAGTCCGTGTACTTTTGAATCTGCTCCTGAGAAAGGGTGATCTCAAGCTCCAAGTAGGCCCTGTCAACAAACCATTCCCACAGAGAATTCCATCAGAGGGGATCACGAGACAGGCTGCTGTACCCTAGTAACAGCTAAGTGTTCCTTCTCTCACTCTGAGGATGCCAGTCAGGTCAACTCTGCAGGGGAGAAGAGGGGAGCCGATGGGGGGAAGTGATGTAGAGGGCTGCAAGGCACCATACATGTCCACTTCCATTGTACTGGGGAACACAGATGGCATGATTCTTAGTAGGGCCTTGTGACTGTTTCTCTCTACCAAAGACACAGCACTATAGGGCGAGCTGCTACTTCAGAGAAACCAACTGGAACCAGGGACAAATCAGTGCAAAATCAGCTCATTTTCCGATTTCTCCATAAATGACTGCATGGAGACGAACTGTCTTTTTTCTTTTTCTTTTTTTTTTTTTTGAATTGGGGTCTCTTTCTGTTGCCCAGGCTGGAGTGCAATCATGGCTCACTGCAACCTCAATCTAGGAGTTTGAGACCATCCTAGGTAACACAATGAAACCTTGTCTCTGCAAAAAATTAGCCAGGCGTGGTGGCACATGAAAACCTACTTGAGTAACTGTACCATTCCTAGCTATTTGTGAGTCTGAGATGGCAGGGGGTTGGGGGTAGGGGCAGTTAGGATCACTTGAGCCCAGGAGTTGAAGGCTGCAGTTAACTTTGCACTGCACTATAGCCTGGGCAACAGAGTAAGATCCTGTCTCTTAAAAAAAGGGGGGGGGGGTGTCCAAGGAGCTCATTCATTCCATTCCACAGTAAGAGTGAGGACACACTGAGAAGTCAGCAGTCTGCAACGCTGTTGTGGACCCTCACCAGAACCAAGCCACGCTGGCACCCTGATCTTGGACTTCCCAGCCTTTAGAATTGTGAGAAATAGATTTCTGTTATTTATAAGCTACCCAGTCTATGGCATTTTGTCACAGCAGCTGGCAGTGCTAACACCTCCCTCTGACACATTTCACATATCCTTAGTTAGAAGATTGCCCTTTTATTTTCATATTTCTTCCTCTTTGAAATGCATTCTAATCAGATTTCCCCAGTATTGAAATGCAGAGGAAGACAACATGATAAAAATGCTCATGAACTTTGTACTCCCTGGAAGGTTGGCCCTTTGGAAATAAAAATCCAAATACCCTAGTCCTGGCTCTGTGCTGTTTACTGGCCACCTGATCTTGGGCATGTCACTTTATTTCTTGGAACCTCAGTTATCTCACCTGTAAATAGGGATTAAAATGCTTGCCTTGCCTCCCTAATACAGTTGAGGAGTTATAATAATTGTTGAAATACTATTTAAATTATAAAGCATTGTGCACCTATAATGGATTATGAATACTACTAGTAGTAATTAAACTATAAAAACTCAGTAAAGCAACAATGTTAGACTAAGGATCATTGAGTGTGTTTCAGAAATTCACCAGGAATGTTGGCTATTCAAAGACAGGATGTGGGGTAACCCCTTTGGGTCCCCTCCCACTGTGGGAGCTTCTCTGTCCTCTCAATAAATCTACTTTCTCAACAAACAAACGAACAAAAAACAAAGACAGGATGCTGGGGAGACTCCTCAGAGAAACAGGACCCAAGTGCATCTGTGAGCCAAAACAGAGGCGAGGGGAAGAGTCTAATGAGAGGGGTATAGGCTCGGCAGGCAGGCTGAGGCACTCACTTGAAAGGGTGGCCCTCGTCGGTTTTCTGCACAGCTTGTAAAACAGACTTGTAGATGCGGAAGCTGATGGTGGCTGAGAGCGCCGCCAGGGCCAGGTAGGCCACCACGCTCACCACGCTAAACTGGGTCAGGGAGAACAGCAGCAGCAGGAAGCTCCCAAACACAATGCCCGTCTGCTTGATGTCCCGCCAGTAGAGCAGGTCAATAGCTGTGGAAAGGAGACACAAAACACACGTGGCTGAACCCACTCGGCAGTGCCCCTACGTGAGCTCTGCCGCTGGCTCACTCAATACTGCGGGTTCTCAACTGGCATTTGGGTTCCTAAACGCAAACGGGCAGACACAGGCTATGCCAAGAGCACTTACCGTCATTCCACTCTGGTTTGGAAGAATCTTTTCCACCCTTGAAGATAGTTCACACATTCACAGATGAAAAAAAAAAAAGATGGCTGAATCACCAGTGAGCATATCGCTATGGGTGTAGCTCTGTGGGCTACACATCCATACAGTGACTTGAATTATGTGACTTTGAGACAAACTTTGAAGATACCCAAGGCTCCATGAAGTACCCATACTCCCTTTTGGATGGCATTGATTACATGTGCATCTCGATGCCCCGCTGACCATTTTATGTCTCAATGGTAGCCTGTGGTTGTGTACTTTGGTCACGCAAATGGCCCTGCTGCTGGGACAGGGCAGCAACAATGAAAACAGAGGTTTTGGACAAGAGGATGGAGGTCAGGAAGGCCACACACATCTGGACCAAGACATGGACTGCCTCCAAAGCAAGAGCAAAACAGAGGGGTAAGGGGCTGTGCCAAGAAACCTGGAAGCTGACACATGGACTAGACCATTCTGTACAATATGATTTGGTTGCTTACATTCTATGATTTAAAAACCTGAAATGCAAGCTTTAAAATCTACACCCAATCTATCATTCAGTTATTATCCTCTTTTAACTTAGAAACAAAACATTAAGTTTAAAAGAATAAGGCCGTGGTGCTTCAAATGTGATACAAAAATGGAAATATTTTTAGTATTCCAGTCCCAAGATATGAAAAAAGCACAGAAGCCTTGTTGAGGATTCTAGGCAAATGCATTCTCTAAATAGGCAAATAACAAAAATGTTGAATTTTTTTTTTTTGAGTTGAGATCTTACTCTGTCTTCTAGGCTGGAGTGCAGTGGTAAATCACAGCTCACTGCAGCCTCAACCTCCTGGGTTCAAGCAATCCTCCCACCTTAGCCTCCCGAGCAGCTGACAGGTGGACGCATGCCACCATGCCCAGCTAGTTTTTTGATTTCTTGCTATGTTGCCCAGGCTGGGCTCAAGCAATCCTCCCACCTCAGCCTCCTAAAGTACTGGGATTACAGGTGTGAGCCACTGTGTCCAACCAACAAACAGTTTTCATAGAATGTTATGTCAATCTATTTTCAAGAAGAGAAAATAAGATGCAAAATTTCCATCTTACAACTAAATATAAGTGGCAGTGACTGATGCTACCAGCTTCCTGTGCAGTATACCTGGAGATACCTTGGTTACACAATTAGACTCTGTTCATTTGCTGGAAGGAAAACACAGGTGACCAGGTTAAAGAAAGCAGGGAGCTAGTCCCATCTTACATGGGTGTGTAATTAGCTGAAAGAACAGTACTGAAAATGTCACACATGCTCATGACAAGAACACAAGAAATGTTGTAGAGTAAAGTACTAACCCCTTCCTTGGCAACAGACTGAACTCTGGCTGGCTAGGGTGTAAATCTGGGGTTTAATGGTAGAGCAGCTTTTTCATAACAGGATGAGGATACTCTCAGCAATCTGAAGCTGGAGAGAGAATCCACTTCCCACACACTTTCCACCCATGATCACTACCTGGTCCACCAATGACATTAACTCAGAAAGACTCCAGCAGGCAGCCATTTTGTTGGAAAAAAATTTCTTCCATCTTCTACAATGTGATGTAGGAAGTAGAGGAGAGGTTCACAAGCATGTTTTGGGGGTGAGATGATTTTTTTTCCCTCTATTTTAAGTAGGGCCAGTCCTACAAGTAGGTTTCCAGAGGCCAAAACAAACAAACAAGAAACACTGCTGTTTTAAAGTCTCTCTGTCCTCCCTGCTCCTATCCCAGTCACACACACTGACCATTAGAAATTCATTCCTTAGCCGGGCTCGGTGGCTCAGCCTGTAATCCCGTGCCTTGGGAGGCTGAGGTGAGTGGATTGCCTGAGCCCGCGGGTTCGAGACCCGTCTGGGCAACTTGGTGAGCTCTCATCTCAACAATAAATCATAAAATTAGCTGGGTGTGGTAGCGCGTGCCTATAGTTCCAGCTACTTGGAAGGCTGAGGCGGAAGGATCGCCGGAGCCCAGCAGGTCGAGGCTGCGGTGGCTGGGAGTGGACTCTGCACTCCAGTCTGGGCAACAGAGTGAGACTCCAACTCAAAAAAAAAAGAAAAAAAAAAAAAAGAAATTCATTCCTTTTGCTTAATCCTTTTCTATCCTCAAAGTAATTGTCATCATCATCTTTTTTAATTTAATGAAAAGATGCCAGAAAAGAATAATGCACTAAAGATTGTTGTCCTTAACAACAAAATTTAGATGAGTTCACCAAATGATTTCTTTTTCTTCTTTTAGAAGAGCTCGCTGAGAAGAGAGCACCAAAATAGAATCCTTTTCCAGTACCACTTACATCTAATTATAAGATGGGAATTTTGCATTTTATTTTCTCTTCTTGAAAATAAGACTGACATAACATTCTGTGAAACCTGTTTGTTGGTTGGACACAGTGGCTCACACCTGTAATCCCAGCACTTTAGGAGGGTGAGGTGGGAAGGTTGCTTGAGCCCAGGAGTTTGAAACCAGTCTGGGCAATATAGCCAGACCATATCTCAGAGAGATCTTTTAAAAGATAAGACCTGCAATAAACCCCTGGAACCCTGAGGGTAGATGACAGAAGTGGGAAAAGAAGGACTCTCCACAGAAGTCTACATCCTCCTGGGGTTGAATGTATTGGAGAGGTAAGCCTAGGTCTCTCCTAGACCAGCAGGGTTCAAGGTCTTTGGGGGCCTCCAGTAGTTACTCATTTTGTGCAGGAGAGGGGGAAAATGGAACAAAATGAAGACTAAACATCACCTTTGTCTGAAGTGTTACCTTGTCACTTTCTTTTTTTTTAAATTTTAGAGTTGTGGGACATAAGTGAGGATTTACTACAAAAGAATGATACATGCAGGTGAAACGTGGGCTTCTAGCTGGCCCTCTGACAGCAGACCCCGGGTACCTAGTGTGTTGCCACGTGCCCCTCCTCTTCCCTAGCAGTGCCCAGTGTCTGCTGATCCCACCCTTGTACTTGTGTTACCTTTTCTACATTTGTTCATTTATTCAGCGTTTACTGAGCAGGAACTAAGTGCTAGGCTTTGTGCTAAGTGGCAGGTATATAAAAACTAAAATGAATTACAAAACACACACAAGAAGAAATAAATTGTCATCTGTTTTACGATGTCCACAGACTTACACAGCAGATACATTAGAAACAGGTACATTATAAGACAGCACCAGCGGTGCTGACATGGATACCTCTTAGTGAAGGGAAGGCAGCTCACCCTCCTATGAGACATGAAGGGGCACAGGAGAACCTGCAAGTCATTTTCAGACAAAGAGAAGATAGAATTTACTTTTGTCAAGTGATTCCCCACTGACCGAACCACTTTGCACTTGCTAACAATGGGCCAGGTTGTGGTGGTTCACACCTGTAATCTCAACATTTTGGGTGGCTGAGATGGGAGAATCGCTTGAGCCTAGGAGTTCAACAGCAGCCTGGGCAACATAGCGAGATTTCATCTCTACAAAAAATAAAATGAGCTGAGCTTGCTGGTGTGCTCCTGTAGGCCCAGCTACTTGGGATTCAGAAGATGAAGGGTCGCCTGAGCCTTGATCATTGTAATGATGCCACTGCATTCCAGTCTGGGCAACAAATAGAGTGGGATCCCAACTTTTTAAAAAAAGTATGTTTTCTAGAAAAGCTTTCTAAATCTCTGGCTACCAGACCACCTGTTCAAAAAGCCTAATAATGCCAGGTACCAAGTCCTGGTTTTCCTTCATGAAACTGTGGGCAGAAAAGGTTAACTAAGTGACAGGAGTTTGGTGTATTCCTCTTCACCACAGGTCTTTCAATCAACTTGCTAAGGAGGTTTCTAATTAGGAGGTTAACAAAAGAATTGTTATCTCAAAACAATGGGCTGTTGATTCTGGGTACTGTGCGCGCATAGATGCTGGAATGTTCAAAGCACTTCCATATATTATCTCATTTAAACCTCACAGGAAACTCCATTATATGGGTATATAACAAGCATGGAAGTTAAATGTTCAGAAACTTGTATTTTACTAGTCAATAGGAGAAGCAGAATCAACCCTAAATTTGATGCTTTTTCTAAAACAAAATAGTTGCCTCTCTCACACTGCATGTAAAATGTCCCCAAAAGTTAGGTAAAATTAAATTAGGGCAACTGGATTATATATTTAAAACTGTTTTTGAAACTAGATATTTAAAAGGAAATTTGTTCTTTGAGTGAAAACAAGTCATTGTTAATACTAAAGTTATCGATTTTCTAATTTCTAAGTGCAGGAATGAAGAAATCATAAAATTTTGTTCCTGCTTTTAAGGAACTTTATGTCTAGCTGGGGAGATTGGATATTCATTTAAACAAATGCTTAATCAATGTCAGTATAACATATATTGTTGTAGGTGCCAAAAGTTGAGTTTGAGGAAGTGACAGTACTGCTGAAACTGATGAGGAAAAAGGACACTGGGTGGATAAAAGTAAATGTTCCAAAGGAATAAATATTCTAAAGGAGTAGCTGACAAGAATGATAACTAATTAGCTGTGGGAGAAAGGAGGAAAAGCTAATTAAGGGTGAAAACATTTCAAAGCTGGGTGATTGAGTGATTAGTATCACTGACAAAAACAGGAAATCTGAGGATGAACTGGCTCCAGGACAAGCTGACACTTGTTTTTAAACCTACAGATTCTGACATGAGGACATCAAACAGGGCATTTTGACACAGCCTGGGGCAGAGATGGAATAGGAATCACAAATGAGGTTGAGGATTATATAAAATACTTGCTTTTTCTTTTTTAAGCTTGGAAGTTAAACATTTTTTAAGGCTTTGTTACAGTTAAAATAATCCTTGGCTTGGTGTGGTGGTTCACACCTGTAATTCCAGCACTTTGGGAAGCTGAGGTGGGAGGACTGTTTGAGCCCAGTAGCTTGAGACCAGACTAGGCAACACCATTCTACAAAAATCTATTTATCTATCTCTCTATCTATCTATCTATTAGCTGGATGTGTTGGCGCATGCCTGTAGTCCCAGTTAGTTGGGAGACTGAGGTGAAAGGATACTTGAGCCCAGGAAGTAGAGGCTGCCTATGTGGCTACTGCGCATGGTATGTGAAATGTGGTTGGTTCCAAACGCATGTTACATATTTGATTTCAGACTTAGTACAAAAAAGCATGTAAAATATTTCGTTAATGCTTTTTATATTGATTGTGTCACTGCACTCCAGCCTGGGTGAGAATGAGACACCAACTTAAAAGGAACACAATCTTAAATATTATATATCTAATAATATTCAGATGAATATGTACAGTAGGCAACTGGAAATGCGGAACTAAAATTTAGCATAGCTGGTGGAATATTTACATTTGGGTGTATTCTGAGTAAAAATGGTAGCTGAAGCCACGAGGGGAGGAGGGGAGTTTAGGATGAAACCATAGTTTGAAGTTGAAGGGAATAAATGCAGCTACAGAAAAAAAGCCCTAAATGTAAGAAAGAGCACAGCAATAGTGTAGGGTATGGCAGGCAAGGAGAAGGAGACTTACTGCAAGAAAGGGGTAAGCTACAGTGTGGAATGTGGCAGACATAACAAGAGAATGAGAATCGAGAAAGGATCAGTGGATTTGAAGACTGGAAGATCATTTATAACTCTGAAGAGAATGGTGTCAGGAGCAGAGCGGGTGGAAGCCAGGAGAGTTAGGGATTAGGTGGGTGTGAGAAGTTCAAAGTAACAAAGAAGATGGCAGTTTGGGGAGTAGCAGCAACAAGTAAGCCTTTAGGGTTGAGCAAAATCTGGGAATGTTAATGGAAAAGGAAGGTTGAAGATTCTGGAAAGCAGAAGTATTTGATTAAGCAAAGTCTTAGTGAAGGCAGGAAAAACATTGGATTAGTCATTGATCTTTCTTTTCAAGGAAGGGAAGAAGGCATGAGTACAGATGGAGAGACATTTTGGGTAGGTATGGTTGTGGTCACAGATGTGTGTTGAGGTAGAAAGGAAATAAAGTGGTTTGAGATAAATTAATTTGAATTTTTCCTGGAAAAGAAGTCACAAGGTCTTCCTGAGATTGCAGATTAGGGGCAAAGCTTGAAGAGAGTATATAAAGCTGAGGCCTGTGTTGTCCAATGCGATGGATGGGTCCTGTGTGACTACTGCACATGGTATGTGAAATGTGGTTGGTTCCAAATATGTCAGTTACATATTAGATTTCAGACTTAGTACAAACAGCATGTAAAATATTTCGTTAATGCCTTTTATATTGATTGCATGTTGAAAGGCTAACACTTTTGAATACACTACACTAAATAAAATATATCAAAATTAATTTTACCTATTTCCTTTTGCTTTTTAAAGTGGCAGCTAGAGTGAGACCTCACATATATAATTTGAAGTTATATATGTGGCTCAACATCATATTTCTATTGGATGGCACTGGTCTAGCTGTATACAGTAAGGACTTTAAAAGAAATTTTAAAAAGGACTGCCAAGCAGTAAAGAGGTTTTGGTGAGAGTCAAGAATTTCTAGTGGATCCAGTCAACAGTGTTAGATGCTGAGTGTTCTGATCAATAGGTGGTAGGCCTGACCCAGGGCTGTGAATTGGCACAAGGAACATGATCAGAGGACTTTGAGATCCAAGAGGACAGAATTGAAATGACAACCCTGGCTCTCAGGCTGGGAATGACAGACAGTCTAGACAGCTGGGGACTGAAGGGCTAGGAGAATGGCAATGGCTAAGTGTGGTCAGGGTGCCAGCAAAAGGCCCGAAGTTCTGATGACTCAGTGGGAAGGGGAGGAAGGAGGTGATGAAGATGGGATCCGGGAAAAGAATTTCTGTGTTCCAAGTCTGCTTTGTGTAAATGCCGATGTTTCACATTTTAATTTTGCTTAGAGTGATGTAAACTTGAGTAGGAAGCTTTATGGTACCCAATCCAGAAAAGCAGATACTTGAATAAAGTTCCCTCGGAACCTATGTAAGAAAAATATAAGTAACTCTGTAACTGGAACACATCACCCTAAGTGGTCTTCAGGTATAATAAAGTGTAAATAGCTTTTCTCTTTTAGTATCCTAATGCAGAAAATCCAGGTGAGAGTTTAAACATCTGGGTGTATATTCACAAAGCATGCTCACTGGGACAGGGATATTACTATATTGCCTTGTCATCTATAACAATTAAAGCTACTTTGCTAAAAATGGAGGAGCAACACACTGACTTTGAAATGAGAGGTCAGTGTGCCCTATCAATGTGATAAATGGACTCGGCTTGGTGATTTCATTCATCTTAGTCCCCAAACCACAGGTATGAGCATACACTGCAGCCTGCCTAAGACTGCCCTAGAACTGGTTCAGTCAAAGGTGAACTGGCAGATCTGAAGAATCCTAATAATCAAATGTTGAAACCAGTGCTTCCCTCATTTCCAGAATCCAATCATTAGCAGAAAAGAATGAGAAGTGATCCAAGGCTTGAATTAACAGCTAAATGGATATGAAATCCTATGTCAAGTTTCTAGAAAGTCTTTTGTTGCAGTCCAAATTTTTTGGTTTGGGAAACTATTATAAATGCTCTCAAATGACCCAATAGTGGCTGCAGTATTCAGAAAGTTTATTAAAAATGTATGAACTGAAAAGACAGTGGTGCAGTTATTCATGTTTTATTCATAAGGTAAAATGCAGTGAATAGTATAAAACGGCAGTAAACGGTGCATAATTCTCTGCATTATGGTACCATATTCTTTTTATTTTTTATGTTAAAGATGTGGGTTACAATTCAGGATTAGGTATACAAGTGGTCATCATACAGGTAGTTTGTGCCTCCCTTTTGTCCCCACTTCATCTGATTCGAGATCAGGTACCCTTATTGATGTGCCCTCTCCCCACCACCGGCAGTATCCCGCTAGCGCCAATAACTTTCTTTCCCTTTTTTTTTTTTTTAAAGAAAGCAGGATGTATTGAGGACAGAAAAGCTCCCATAACGGGAGGGGACCCGAAGGGGTTGCCCCAATAACTTTCTTATAGTATTATAATAAATGTTCAGGATCTGCTTATGAGTGAGAACATGTGGTATTATACTATATTCTTAATTGTATATTTCGATTCCATCTTGGGTCAATTTCTGGCAGCACTGTACCACTTGCTATATGACAATTAATGCTACTTTTTAAAAGGTCAAGTAAGAAAATATGAGAAATTTCTGCTCGTAGATAATATTAGCATTTCAACAAAAGAACTGTTGAAAAACTATATGCTTTTATTTACTTTTTAGTAAGCTTCCAATGATTTGACAATAACAGAATACCTTATGAACAGATGAGAAGGCTAGACAAACCTTAGGTCTTTTCAATAGTGTCCAAAGCAGTGATAGAAAGTCAGTTTTTTCTGACCAATTCTCATGAAGTAAACCAGATGTCACCAGGCAATGTTAATAAGAAAAAATAGAAGTAACTTTCCCTACGTTAATTTTCTCGTTTTACATTAAACTGAAGAGACATAATGGAAGTAGATGCAATAAAATACTTTAAACGTACTTTCAAAGATGACATCTTCTAGTCAACTAATCCATGAGTTCAATTTACCAAGACAGTCTCCCAAATTGGTTAAAAGTTTAAATGGTAATCCAGGAACCCTGAGCTGAGAGCGGACACCGATGGCAGGGACTTTTGCTGATAAGACACCTGCAGTGATTCCATTTTCTAGGCCCTTCTCTCAAACCTCCTAAATACAGCCAACATGACTGTCAAGAAAAAAACAAACAACACCAACACTATTTCTAGACTTTTAAATAATTCAGTGGATGTTTTGAAAAAGAAGACACATTAAGGCTGGTGCTTCCTATAGATAGTGAAAGAACACAGCATTTAATCTGTTACTCTCAATGAGTTTAGGTGGAACAAAGGAGAATGAAGAATCTGATTGCCAAAGCCACAGTCAACAGCAATCTCTGGTACTTTTCTTCTATGAGTGACACAAGCTAGCATACTATTCCCTAGGCTACTCCTCAGTTGAACTGAAGGCAAAAACTGCTTTATGCTATGAAGGGGCTTAAATTTTCCTGATTTAGATGTGAATGTGATTCCTGTTTGTAAGTTCCAACCATTAGGTCATTCCCATTCTTTCCAAGCTGGGAAGTTAACACGATGTCCAGGCTGTTGGTCACCATGACGGGGAGGGCTTTCCCAGGAAGTGAAACTACAGGACCCGTGTATTATAGACAGTATGGCTAGCTTCCTCTTCTAAATCTCTAGGAAAGCCAAAGGGCGACTGGGATCAAAGGAAGAGATGGCCACATGGAGGGAAAGACAGGCTTTGGGAATGTGGTAGTTGAGGCATGAAGAAAGACTTGACGTATTCAATAATGACTGCTTTCATGTATTTTTTTCTTTCTTTAAGCTTTCTGACCTCATCAAGATATAAACTGTTTATCTGGTCTGCTGGTCATCAATTATGATTAGCCACAAAATCTTGAGTTGTTCTACCACTTCTTACAATCCATCATGGAAAAGAGTCATGGAGGTAGATAGTGTTGGTTCTTTTTTCAAAAACTGGGTATATTAAAATTTTTTTACCAAGACCATAATGGCAAAAATATTTCTTGAACTAAAAAAGATATAAGAAAATAAATGCTCTCTTGTCATATCTATTTCATTCAATAAAATATTATATCTTTCTTGATGTCAATTACTACTAAATTTGAAGTTTGTCAATCTGCAGTTTGGTGAATATTTCTGAAGGAAAAAGATAAAGCATGACCACATTTGAAGGATATTAAAAAATGATTCTGCCGGGCTCGGTGGCTCAGCCTGCAATCCCGCGCTTTGGGAGGCTGAGGTGAATGGACTTCCTGAGCCCGTGGGTTCGAGACCCTCCTGGGCAAATTGGCAAGACCTCATCTCTACAATAAATCAAATAATTAGCTGGGCGTGGTAGCACGCGCCTGTAGTTCCAGCTACTTGGAAGGCTGAGGTGGAAGGATCGCCGGAGCCCAGCAGGTCAAGGCTGCAGTGGCCGTCAGACTCCAACTCAAAAAAAAAAAAAAGATTCAATTTGAAACATGCCCACTGTAAACAGGGTGAACTGGAATACATTCTAAAAATTAAAATGTGTTATATCTGTACTTTTCATTTGTTCTACATTAGCACTAATTTTGACAAAGAGCCTGTAATGCTGAAATTATTTTTTCTCCTTTGGCAATACAGGCAATAAGAAAGAATTTAGAATTTTATTTCATCAAACAGTAAGACAACTTTGCTCAGCTTTAACTTACAAGATATAGCTCAAACATATTTTGGGAAAATAGAACTCTATATTGTTAACAACTTTCTTATTTGAAATATGTGCTATAAATTTGAAATACAATGATAATTATCAAGGTTTTTAAAGTAGTTATTAACTGTTACCTAGACAGAAGACTGATTTTAAAGAAACATTGTCAAACTCTTTGCTTTCAAATTGTGAGCTTAATTAAAAGGCAGCCATATTTCTTGAAGTGACTGTGTGTAACTTCATAAGAACCAAAAAGGTGACAATATGTAAATAACACATGGGCGAAATAGTCAC
Source organism: Tarsius wallacei (assembly GCA_963574415.1). Lineage (NCBI taxonomy): Eukaryota > Metazoa > Chordata > Mammalia > Primates > Tarsiidae > Tarsius > Tarsius wallacei. Next base: position 35,862 of record CAUYQG010299542.1, read on the forward strand.
ACAACTTAGGAGATCAGATTGAGAAGAATAAGAAATCTGGTTGTGACATACATTTAATTATTTTTTTAAAAAGGTGATATTCTGAAAGCTAGTCACTCAAGGCCTAACTCATATTAGATTTTGTTTTGTTGGACTCAGTGGATTTTAGAATTTAACTCTATTATAAGGTAATTTAAAATATATCTATTATTTCACACATTCTGTTCCGGGATGTGTTAACTAGTTTAAAGATGAGAAAAAAAATGAGTACAGAATAGTATTTCAAATATAAAGGAGAGTGGGAGGGAGGAAGAGGGAGGGAAAAGAGAGGGAAGGAGGGAAGGAAGGAAGGAAGGGAACGAGGGAGGGAAGGAAGGAAAGGGAGAGAGTTTTTTTCCCTTTTTTTTCATTTTCACATACAATCATTCCCAAGTGACTTTTTAAAAATTACGAAGGGCCTGCTAACTATGTAGAAGATTTCACCCACAATCCCTATTAATATATAGTAATCATAATGCTTTAGTTATAGAATATCAGGATTAGTTTTGTAATGAAATAAGTATTATTTCATAGAAATCTGAGAAAAATAGATTTGAAGATGTGGATTTAGACCAGCATTTTTGCCAAAATTCCTCACCAATCATGGATCTTAAAACACTGGCTACTGCAGAGAATCCATCTGTGCAGTCTAGAGCTGAAGCATGTAACTAAAAATGATGTAAATCTAGTGGTGTTTATCGTATTCTTCTTAATTTTAGGAAGGAACAGCTCATACAGTAAAGACCCGTGTATCTGAAGTTCCATAATTTTTTCAGTTTCATGTCCACTCCTTCTGCTAAATTATTTTAAATGCCTTTTGAGATATATACAATCTTATTTTATAAAAACTATTTTTGTTGCCTATCTGGCCCTTTAGCTTCATTTTAATACTATATATAGACATATTAGATAATATTTAACAAATATGAACATTGATTAACTCTGGATGGTAGGATTTGGGGTAATTGTGATTTGTGGCTTTTGTGTGAACTTCTCGTTGCACAAATGAAAATATTCATAATGTGTATGCATCACTTTTAGAAAAATAATAATGCTATTATCCTCTCCCAAAGCTTTGAAATAATCCTTTATAAAGATTCTTCTGAAAATGATAACACATTGTGAAAAGGGAGACCTTTATTTTTCAATGGAGTAACTGACTACCTACATTTAGAATATTAACTGTATTATAAGAATTTTCTTTTACTGAGAAAATAAAAAACCCCAGCTCCCCAACTTGGCCAGTTTTCCCACTAGATCTCATTAGAATCTATCTGCAGAGGGAGTTTGCAAATGCAATATTTATGTTGTGATATTTTTCAATATTCTAATGAGTCTAAATAAAATGCTAATTTTGATAAAAGGGGGTGCTGGTTTGCCTTTATGTATCTATGTAGAATCATCTTTACCAAATGCCATTTTCAAATGGCAAGCATTTCTTTCCATTACTGTGGTTAAAACAGATATTTCCTCTAAGTATTCTGGGATATTTGGCTCTAATAAATGTTTTGAACTAACACCTCCCAGAACAGACTACACTGAAATGTTCCACAGAGCACTGTAGGCTAGCATATAATTTTCAAAATATTTTATTTTGCAAAAAAAAACTTGCTTTTAGGTAACATTCCCCGGAAAGTGTTTCACATTCCATCAATAACATATACGCTGGGGAGGCTGTCACTACAGAATTGCTGCTACAGAGTGATGTGGGAGCTGACCCTTAGCCTCAAGCACACAACATGTTTCAACCTACCATATTACTAAGCATCCTGACAGGTGAATTTGTTGAGTACAGTGAAATTTGGGGTAAAAAAGATCTTTAGAGCACAAACAGAATTGTGTGGATGCATGGTTCTGATCAAACTGTTTCCCTGGTACAAAACCATTGGGATTTAGATAGTATGTTAAAAGTGTAGGCTTTGTGCTCACAATGCCCTGCGTTAGGGACCCAGTTACATTCCGGGGCAAATTACTGATCCTCTCATCCTTAAAACCCTGTTTCTTCCTTATGAGAATAATCCAAAACCTCATTGAGGCTTAATTAAGACAAAGTATGTAACAAGAGCTTCGGACAGCAACTTTCTATAAGTTAGCATTAGTAGGAGAGACAGCCTGTGTTGAGATGTGAGGAGTTTTGCATTTGAAGCCCAGAGAATCACCTTTCACTACACAATTTGTCACCACAAAATCTTGGGCAAGTCACTTAACTTCCTTGAGGCTCATGATGTGCAAGAGTAAATGCTCAAATGAGAAGATGTTTGCCAAGATGAAATCTTGCAAATATGAGGGGGTTATTAAGCCCACGCAATCACTACTACATAGATAATTCGTATCTTTAGAAAAGTCATTGAGGAAAAAGCCATCGACCTCAGAGGCAGATGGTAGAGCAGTGGGAAGTGAGGAACTCTGGAGTTAAAAAGCCAGCCCAGGCTTGCTTCCAGCCTCTGGCATTAGTAGCTGTGTTTCCTGACAGAGACCTCAGGTACCACCTGATAAATGGAGGTAATAATAAAACTTACATCTTACAGAATTTGTGAGAATTAAATGCAAGAATTAATAAAGCACTCAGTCAGAAAGTCCTGTAAATAGTAGTATGATACTATTTATATACTGTAAGATTATTGCCTACATAGGTGTTTTATTCTCATTTTGTTTTCACTGAGTAGAATGTGCCTTGGTTTATTAGCCATTATTTGGCAGTGGTAGTGATCTAACTTTTTAATTGGAAGCATCATCAGTGTGATGTAGAATAATATGGACTTTAGTCTTTCTTTATTGTTGTCTATAGCTGAAATCACACATGTTGATAAGATAGGGTTCCTTTTGCATGTGCACTAGTTTTTATGACACACTGTAATTAGTTTCAGTGGAGCTTCAGGAACTATTCAATCTACTGCAATTTCTCCACAGAATATTTAATAATATGGAGTAAACCTGAAATTCACATTATTTATTTCCTTTCCAAGCAAAATTTTCACATCCTAATACTCCTAGAGGGCATCAACAATGTTGCATTGACTTTTTAAAACTGCATTCACAGCTAGGTTGCACCCATTGTATCATGTGTATTCTGGACCTCCACTGGTCTATGAGTTGGACTAAGAAATTATTATACACCAGTGGCCTCAACCCCGATTACATATTAAACTCACCTGAGAAGCTTTTAAAAAAATACTGATGCTCGGCTCAATCGAATCAGAATCTTAAAGGGTGGGGTCCAGGCATTCTTTGTTTTTTAAAGCTTCCCAGGTGATTCTAATGTGCAATCAGGGTTACGAACAACTGTTTTTTAATATTAGGTCCCTATAGTAGAGAAGATACACTGAAAATGCTAAACACTGAAAATGCTAAAAAAAAAAAAATCTTAATGTAGATTTATTTTAGATTAAAAGTTCTCACAGTGAGGAGGGAAAAAAGGGTACAATTCACTTTTTATCATTTCTCTTTCATGCCTATAAACCCACCCGCCCAGTTAGTTATTAGTCAATTTTCAGGATAATGGATTTGTTCTATCTGACAGAAGGAAATCAATGGTGCTGAAGACTAGCAAAGGTCACAGAGTATAAAAGATCCTCAACGATCTTCAATTAATCTTCACAAGTAGCTGTACAATGAAAGTGAAAATGATTGTCTTCAATGGGCAAACTATCACATTTTTGTGTTAATTTCTGATTATAAATGTCCACGTGTTTTTTTTAAACCTCAGAGAGCTCAACTGAAGCAAATGAATCAAAACACATAGGATTGTGATAAAATAGTGCCCTATATCATATACAAATAAAACAGGAAAACTGCCATCTTTTTGGTATCTACTTTTGTTAAAAATAGAAGAAACCCATAATCATAATCTAAACCCAGTCTTCATGTCCAACAATGCTTGATGTTATATGAAGCCATAGTTGTTTGCCGAGTGTATCAAATAGACTGGATGGGTCCAAACACATAAGAATGAAATGCTACAAAGCATTTTCACAGCTGCCTTCTATATTAAACAAATACAATTCTATGTAGTTGCTACTATTCTTGAAAATATTGTGCCTCAATTATCATATGTTTCTTATTTACTAGCTCTTAAATTTGTCAGGGCCACTGATTTACTTTTGATAATTGTATTTCCAATACACCCACATAATTTGAAGCAGACATTGTATTTTATGTCATTGTCACCCGATCCAACAAACAGGCAAGGCAAGCATGCTTTTAATTCGGAGGTTCATGTTTACTTTTTTTCTTAAAATATCTAGCAAAGATAAACCCCACAGAGGCATTAAAGATGAAAAGACATCCTATTCTTTCTGGGATACAAAATTACAAGAAGATGTCAGCTTAAAAAAAATCAGCTGCTGCTTGGGAATATTCTTGTTCTCATGAGGGATGCTGCAAAACCCTGCAGGTTAAATCAAATATGCCTTCTTCAAACCATATTTGTTAAATATTAAAAGGCACCTTGTCTGACAAACAGCCAAGTTACTACACACACAACTCATTCTTGCAAATTATCTCTTTCTCCTTATAATCCGTAACTGAACAAGGGGAAGGAGAGAATTTTATTGTAACAAAGGAGAGATGAATGTGTGAAGTATGGGGCTGAATAAAAATGGCTGAAAAGCAATAGAAGCGAGGCTGGAGGGTAGCCACACCCAGTGCTAATATGGACCGTTCCAAAATAAATGTTAGACCAGAGGGCCACCGGCACTGTTTTGTTATTTCCCTCCATTTATTCCACATATACTCATTATTAATTAAAAAAATAGTTACAGTTATTCCAACGACAGGCAAAAACACCAAAATATTTCAACGTGAACCATCCTAATATGTGGCTACGCCATCATATTTTCAGGATTTCGAGAGCTAGTCTGCATTTCCAGTCTCCTTTGTGTGACCACAAATAACAACCCTGAAATGGGTGTGTCCCTTTTAAAAGGATGCACTAGAGCCCTCTCAGTTAATGGTTCTGCCAGATTTCAACCTTTGGGCAGATATAAACGCACTGGGCTGCAAAGAACAGTAAGAAAGCATTTTACCTCCAGGGATTAGAAAAGATTAAACAAGTACTGAATTATCAGCGGATCCCAAAAGAACTCCCGGGGGAGGCGAATGATGCATTATTTAAAATACCAGCATTACAACAGGAAAACAAAGGGATGGGGAGAGGAGGTTTAAAAAAAAAAAAAAGGAAGAAAGAAAAAAGGGGGAAAAAAATCAAACACCATTCATTCTGATTTTTGAAAACACAGGTTTACTCCCCCCACCAGAACGCTCTGGGAGCTAAAGCATGCACAGGTCCCACAGGTGAAATGATGCACAATGGAGGAGTCCGGATCCCGGGTTTCCCGTGCGCCTCGGCATGCACTACTGAAATAAAGAGAATACCCTGACTTTTCCAGTTGCTCCACACACAGTCCATCTTGGTGGAATCGGCAGTGGCCTGCATGGTGCGGGCTCGGGGGCTCGCCGTGGCTCTCCTGGCGGGCGCTGCGCTTGCACTCTGGCGCGGGTGCCCGGCTGCGGCGGCGGGGCTCCGGCGGCTGCAGACAGACTGAGGTTGCGGCGGGCGGCGGGCGGCGCGCGGCGAGGGGCGGGCGCGTCGCGGGCGCCGCAGTCTGCGCGGCCGGCAGCGAATCAGCGCGGAGCGGCCGGGAGCCGCCTGCGCGCACCGGGATGCGGGCGCAGCTCCACGCCGCGGCGCTGGCTCAGCCGCTTGCCCAGAGGCTGCTGCCCTGGAGACGGGTAAACCGGTTCTGACTGGGGAGGCACCTCTGAAGACTGGGTGTGGGGTTTTGGAGAAGTGGAGGGGAAAAGGGGTCGGGGGTGGGGGGAAGGTAGGGGGACGTGGGCCATTCCAGGAAGTTCCTGAGGGGCGGCGTGCAAATTCTAGAAAATTCTTAGAAACCTGTTGGACAAGATCGAGTCAATGGCATTACACGTCAGGCTTGCGGCATAATGTCTCTTAATTGTCCCCACTTTTCCCTTACCTAATGTAAAAAATTCACACCATGATGGATTTTAATTGCTTGGAAACGTCCAAAGAACTGCCAGATTCTCTCCCTCTTTTGGAATATTCCATAGTTATCCAAAACCTTTGTTGGCAAGCAACACTCCCTGGAGAAAAATCCTATTGTGCAGTGACTGATGGCTCCTGTATTTTTTTTGGTTGCCCCTTACTTCCTTTCTGTGGGTAAAAGGGATAAATATCAGAATGCAGTGCCTGTAGGCCCCAGATCAAAGCCCTTGGACTCTGGCACATGGAGTCATTGGCCAATGCAGTGACAGTCCTAGAGTGGTCAGTTGTGAGGACATTCAAACAGAACTCATGAAAGCAAAGGACATTCTGTCAAAACAATGTCATTTTTGGGACTGAGCACTACGGGTGATGAAGGTGGGTGGTGTGTGTAATTTGGGAGATAGGATTGGTTTCCAAGCCTAGGTAGTCAAGGATTTCAGGCATCGCCAGTTAAAAAGAACAGAGCAATAGTGGTGACCTACTATTCACATCTTAGCATAAAGTACTTTATCAGAACATACACCAGGTACTTTGAGAACATGGGCAGGGGATAGGTGTATTTTTGATGAAGAAGAGGTAGAAATAGAAAAGAGGAAGACTGGAATGTGGGCAATGTCTGGAAAGAAGGTCCTGGTAAAAGGGTTCCCTTGAGGGGACAAGACAGCATGAGGACAGAAGATGCCTTGGAAACCACAGGAATGGCAATATGAAAGAGTTTCTAGGCACCCAAAAACAAGCTTCCTGCTTCATTTTGTTGAGACATGGCTTTATCTGTTACACAGGCGTTCTCTCTCCCTCCTGGAGAAGTAGAGCCTTCCGATTCCTCTGCATTTCCCAGAGGCATTCCTTGCCAGACCGAGATATACATTTGCATGTCCTGTGCCAGCAAGGGCCTAAGGACAGCAATCTCAAGGTTGTGCTTGAAGACATGGTTTATCTTTCATTTTTATGAAGCATATGGACTTTAAAATATGCTCTTTGACATCATGCACATTCTTTTCACAATACAAGCTTGCAGAGAAACCAGCTGGGCCTCTCTGCATATTTGTGTAACATATATATATGTTACACAAATATATATATATATATATATGTATATATATATATATATTTTCTTCTTTGTTTGAATTGAGGTCTCACTGTATTGCCCAGGCGGGAATGCAGTGGCACCACCCTAGTTCACTGCAGCCTCATTGTAGCTGGGACTACACCATGCCTGGCTAATTTTTTCTTTCTTTTATTTTATATCTTAGAGACAGGGTTTTGCTGTGGTGCCCAGGCTGGTATAACATATTTGAAATTATTTTTGAGGAAGTGTAATAGGTGAGGGGGTCAGAGTGCCTGTGGGATTGATGGAAAGGAATGACTGACCACATTATTACAAAGCACTTTTCAAATGGCAAGGAATGATTACTGCCTTTTTTTTTTTTTTGAGTCAGAGTCTCATTTTGTTGCCCAGGCTGGAGTGCAGTGGCATACTGAGCTGCTGAGCTTCGGCGAGCCTTCCGCCTCAGCCTTCCAAGTAACCAGAACTACAGGCACACACCACCATGCCCAGCTAATTTTTTATTTATTGTAGAGACGAGGTCTCACAAAGTTGCCCAGGCTAGTCTTGAATCTGCGGGTTCAGGCAGTTCCCTCACCTTGGCCTCCCAAAGAGCTGGGATTACAGGCTGAGCCATCAAGCCAGGCACCACATTATAACAAAGCACTTTTCTAACTGACGCGCTCTGGAGACATTAGTGACTTTTTCTATTTGTATCCCCTCCTCCCCACCTCCACTCCCATTTTTTCATTGCTATGGTAATTTTCGAGACTTTTCAGCAAAACACTGAAAAAGACTGGCACATGATGATGGCCTGATCAGCACCAAATTCTCACTGCACGATGTGGGACAAGACTTGGAAGGGAAAGGTTAGGGCAAAGAGGTTGCCTGGTGGGTCTTGATGCCTGGGCTGCTTTTCAGTTGGAAAGCTCTAAAACCTTGGCCACTAGGAGGCACTGCTAGTCCAATGATAGCCCCAGTCATCATCCCTAAGTCCACAGATGCCAGCAGGTAGCATTAGTGGTATAAGGTGTCCACCACATTATCAGAAATAGTGTGCACTGAGAATCCAACAGTCTGTATAGTGTGTATTGCTAATCTAAGAAACAAGCTGAGAGCAGCACAGCCCTAACCAGGAACAGCAAGCAGAAGCAAGCTCTCCCTCAAGTGGAGGGTAAGTTATGTCAGACTTCTTGGGTCATGCATCTTCATTGACCACAAAGTTGACCTTGGAATATCAATTTAGCTGAAAAATCATATTATTTTCAGACATGCCAAATCTGGAGAATTCTGATAGCACATGAAAAACCAATAAAGCAGTTTGATAGTTGAAGGTTGAGGAAGATGACCAATGTCACAGACAGAGATTGACACTAGTGAAACAAGAATTGGGGCTTTAGATGAATGCATTGGTAGTAAGAGAAACGTAAATGAACGTATTAAAGGAAAATAAGTAATCACTTGCATTGTAAAAGTTAGTTACATGACCTTCAGTAAGTCATTCCTCATCACTAGACCTCTCTCCCCTAATATACGAATAAGTTAAAGCTTTAAATGTTTGTTACCATGGAATAATAAGAATTCATTTCCCATAAACATTGTAAATGGGTGCTTTCTTTGCACAAGTGCCCACACAGTATTAATGGAGAGCTCTTGCCAAGATCAAAACGATAAAATGGGTAGAAAAGATATGTAAATTTTCCTTAAGTGGTGAAAGAAAAGAGAAAGCAAAATAAAGCTTGCTAAAAGCGGGCAGGAACTGCCACTATCTTTAAACCAGTAGAGAACAGACGGGCTTTATCCACAGCCAGCTAGAACTTGGGTTAGGTGCCTGCCAGGAGAGGAAGTGATTTCTTTAGTTTTTCAGGATGAAATCATGCATTAGGCAGTCTGTTCTAACGAAAAGCAAAATAGACAAGTTTTGTAGTCTTATTCCAGATCAAGATGAATGTTGAAGACTAGCATGCCCAGAGTGGCTTTATTATGTCTGTTTCCTGTAGCACTAGGATTTTACTGATGAGACTCAATGGCACCTATATTGATACCTTTATTCAACAAATGCTTATTAAGTGCCTGCCGTGTGCTGGGCACTGTTCTGGGCATAAAGCAAAGTTTTTACCTTTAAGAAGTTTATATACTAGTGTGTGTGGGGAGGGCAAATAATACTCTGAAAAGATAAATATGTAATATTTCATTTGTGGACAAGTGTATAGGAAAAATAGAGCAGGTAAAAGAAGATACAGTGGGGGTGGGATAGAAGTTTGCTATTTTATAAGGACGGTCAGCAAAAACCTAATTCATATGGTAAAATCAGAGCAGACACCTACAAGAGCAGGAGAGTGCTGTTAAGATATATAGGAAAAGGGCATTCACAGATGCACTGAGTTTTCATGATATGGAAGAAAAGGCAGAGAACCAAAAATAGATTTCATTATGATCAAAGAACACTAAGAACTCTACTTTATGCCACAGGGAATAAGATTAAAAAAGATAACCAATTTGGTACATAACCCACTGTACTAAAATAATGCATGCATTGTGGAGATTCAAACAATGGATTAGCGCTTGTTACCTGCAGGTGTTTTCTCATGTGGTATACATTTTGTTGTAACAAGATCCTTATGAGGTAGATAGTGTTTACCTTTATTTCTTGATTCATTCATTCATTTGATCTACAAACATCTATAGAGCCTATTTTCAATGCCTGTCTCTGTAAATACAAAGGGAGCTTCCTACTGGGAATTTGAGTCTAGAGGGGGGAAGTTTACAAATAAATAGATAAATGCAATCAACCGATGCACCCTTGAGCAGGAAAAAGTGGATACCCAAAATAGAGAGTGGTCATGGAGAAGAGGCTTCAGGAAAGGCGTCAGAGAGTAGGTAACAATTGAGCTGGCTTATGAACAAGAAATAACATCACCAATTTGAGTCACGGTGCTTTTCTGGCAGACAGATATGGAATGGGAAACTTAATCACAGATGTGTGCAAGGGCTAGATCATGACAGGCCTGAATAGTAATACTGTCAGTGAATTAGGAAGATTCCGAAGGGTATCGAGGAGTAGACTAATATGAGAAGCTGAATAATCTATCCAAATGTGGAATTTTCCAGAATTGATAAAAGACATAAATTTTAGGGTTATGACGTCAATTAGCCCTTAGCAAGACAAATAAAAAAATCAATAACCTGACTCACATTATAGTGAAAATGCAAGACACTGAAAACAAGGAGAAAAATCTTAAAAGCAGGCATAAATAAAAGGCAGATTCCCCCAGAGAAACTATTAGATGAACAGAAGTCTTTAATAGCATAGAAGACAATAGAATGGAGACAATAATGTCCTTAGAGTAGCAAGGGAATATAATCATCATCTAGAATTCTATACCCGGTAAGACTAATATAGACATTTTTAAATATGTAAAAAATGAGAGAATTTACTAATTGCAGACCTTGAAGAAAAGTCTACCAAAGGTGGTACTTTAGGAAGAAGAAAACTGAAACTAGAAGGAAGAAGTGAGACGCCTAAAAGAATGATGAGCATAAAAATTGGTAATGTTTAATTTGGGGGTTTATAAAAGGAAGGTAAGACTAAAACAGGAGACAAAAATAGAACAAAGTAGAAAGGAGTGATAAGAGTAAAAACATTCTACAATTTTTGCATTGTTCAGGAGGAAGATGGACTAAAACTAAACTAACTTTAGACTTTGACAAATTAGATTTGTGTGTTAGGTATTTAAGTGTTACCACTAAAAGAAAATAACTAGCACATATGACTTCTAAATACATGCATAAACAAGAAATTAATAAATTTAATCAAACAGAAGTCACTGTGTGCTGGACACTGTTCGCAAAAGGAGAAAATAAGCAAGAAAATGAAAGAACTGGCAAATGAAAAGTACAACATTAAGTATAGCAAGTCCTCACTTAACATCATTGGTAGGTTCTTGACAAGTGTGACTTTAAGTGAAAAGATCTATAACAACCCATTTTTTTCCCTCATCAACTTTATAATGAACCTACCTTGCCCAAAACATTATTCAAGAACATGCTGTATGTCTTTTCACTGAAAGTCACAGTCTCCAAGAACTTACCAGTGACATTAAGTGAGGACTTACAGTATTAGAAATACATAAAAATAAATCTAATGCCAGCTAAAAACATGGAAACTATCAGATTGGATGAAAAAAAACTAGCCAAAAGATGTTTACAGAAGAAAATCCTAATACATAGTTGAAATACAAAGGTTGAAAGTAGAAATAGAAAATGTTATTACGTTAATACATTTTTATTTTTAAAATAAATTTTAAAATAGTAACCTTGCTAGAATCACTTGTCAATTCTGTTTGTAGATTTTGCAAAGATGCAAACATACCTTGAAGCTACTGCAGGTTCTGTTCTAGACCACTGTGATAAAGTGAATTTGCAATAAAGTGACTCACACAAATTTTTTATTTCTCAGATCATATAAGAGTTATGTTTATACTATACTGTAGTCTGTTAAGTGTGTAACAGCATTGTCTAAAAAAAGTGTTCAGACCTTAATTTTAAAATGCTTTATTGCTAAAAAATGCTAACAAACACCTGAACCTTCAGTGAGACATACTCTTTTTGCTGGTAGAAGGTCTTGCCTCAATGTGGATAGCTATTGACTAATCAGGGTGGTGGCTGCTGAAGGTTGGGGCAATTTCTGAAAATGAGACATCAGTGAAGTTTGCCACATTGATTTACTCTTTCTTTCATAAAAGATTTCTCTGTAGCACACGATGTTGAGAGCATTTTACCTACAGTTGAACTTATTTTAAAATTTGAGTCAATTGTCTCAAATTCTACTGCTGCTTTATCAACTAAGTTTATACAATATTCTAAATTCTTTGTTGCCATTTCAGCAATGTTCAAGCATCTTCACCCGGAGTAGATTCTAGCTCAAGAAACAATTTTCTTTACTCATCCATAAGAAGCAAGTCCTCATCCATTCAAGTTTGATTGCAACAAGTTATGAGATTGCAGCAATTCTGTCACATCTTCAGGCTCCACTTCTAATTCTAGTTCTGTTATTTTCACATCTGCAGTTACTTCTTCCACTGATATCCTGAACCCCCCAAAGTCATACATGAGGGGTAGAATAAACTTCTTCCAAATTCCTGGTAAGGCTCATATTTTGACTACCTCTCATGAATCATGAGTTCTTAATGGCATCTAGAATCGTGAATCATTTCCAGGTTTCAATATGACAGCAGACACCTTACAAATGTATTTTTTAAATATTAGGCTCGAAGGCCAAAATTACTCCTTAATCCATGGGCTTTGGAATAGATAATGTATTAGTAGGCAAGAAAACATTCTTCTCTTCACACATTTCCTTCAGAGCTCTTGGGTGACCAGGTGCACTGTCAATGAGCAGTAATATTTTGAAAGTAATCTTTTAAAAGTAATCTTTTTTTTCCCTGAGGAGTAGGTTTCAATAGTGGGCTTTAAATATTCACCAAACCATGCTGTAAACAGATGTACTGATGAGTCATTAAGGCTTTGTTGTTCATTAATAGAACACAGAGTAGATTCAGCATAATTCTTAAGGGCCTTAGGATTTTCTGAATGGTAAATGAGCATTGGTTTCAGCTTAAAGTCTTTGGCTGCAGTGTAGTCCCTTCCTCAATGATCTTACCTAGACCTTCTGAATAACTTGATGCAGTTTCTCTTGCTGCTTCACTTTGCACTTTTATGTTATGGGGAGGGCTTCTTTCCTTAAACATCATGAACCAACCTCTGCTAGCTTCCAACTTTTCTTCTGCAGTTTCCTCATCTCTCTTTGTCTTCATAGAATTAAAGAGAGTTAGGGTCTTGCTCTGGATTAGGCTTTGGCTTAAGGGAATGTTGGAGCTGGTTTGATCTTCTTTCCAGACCACTCAAACTTTCTTCATGTCAGCAACAAGACTGTTTCATTTTCTTATCAATCATGTGTGGAGTAGCTGTTCTAATTTCCTTCGAGAATTTTTCCTTTGCCTACACAACTTGGCTGTTTGGTGCAAGAGGCCTAGCAATTTGTGGTACCCTAAAACAATTGTAATAGTAACATCAAGATCATTGATGACAGATCACTACAATAGTTATAATAATAATGAAACAGTTTAAAATATTGTGAGAATTACCAAGGTTTGACACAGAGACATGGAGTGAGCAGACACTGTTGAAAAAATGATGCCAATTAAACATGCTTGACAGGTTACCACAAACCTTCAATCTGTAGAAAATGCAAAGCAAAATGCAATAAAATGAGGTATACTTGCAATCATATCTTCTGTGAGTAAAGATGGGTTTATTTCTTCCCTTCAAATCTTTATATTTTTATCTCTTTCTCTTGTCTTAAGAAAATGTGTTCAAGTTTTACAACTAAGTTTGATGTTGGCCATGAGTTTTTAAGTTGTCCTTTTTCAGATTAAGAAAGTGACCTTCTATTCCTAATTTTCTGAGACTTCTTCTCATGAACAGACAATGAATTCTAATGCTTTTTCTAAAGCTATTGAGAGAACCACATGTATTTTTTCTTTTATTTTGTTAATATAGAAGTTATATGCATTGAATTTTTGAATGTAAATAAACCCTGAATTCCTAGAATAAACCCCACATGGCCCCGATATGACATCCTTTCAATATATAACTATTCAATTTAGATTCAACTTCCTAATAGTTTGTGTAGAAGTTTTGTATCTATATTCAAGAAAGATATTGTCCTCCACCTTTTCTTTTTTTTTTTTTGAGTTGGAGTCTCGCTCTGTCGCCCAGACTGGAGTGCAGTGGCCGGGAGCGGCCACTGCAGCCTCAACCCACTGGACTCCGGCGATCCTTCCGCCTCAGCCTTCCGAGTAGCTGGAATTACAGGCACGCACTACCATGCCTGGCTGATTTTTTGATTTATTGTAGAGATGAGGTCTCGCCAAGTTGCCCAGGCGGGTCTTGAACCCGCAGGCTCAGGCAATCCACTCACCTCAGCCTCCCAAAGCGTGGAATTACAGGCTGAGCCACCGAGCCCAGCTCCTCCACCTTTTCTTGTAATGTCCTTATTATGGTTTTATATTAAGGTTTTACTGGCCTCACAAAGAAAACTAGAAAATGTTACTCCCTCCTAGATTTTCTGAAAGAGTTTATCTAAGATGGTTTTATTTCCTAGTGGAATATTTGGAAGAATTCATCACTGAACCTACAGAGTTTGGAGTTTTCTTTGTGAAATGGTTTGTAATTACAGATTTCTTTAATAGATATAGAATTATTCTGATTTTTAATTTCTGCTTATGCATGTCAATTTTGGTTAGTTTTTTTTTCCCCCCAAATGAATTTGTCTATTTTAAATATGTTGTTGGCCAGGCATGGTGGCTCACACCTGTAATTCTAGTACTTTGGGAGGCTGAGGCAGGAAGATTGCTTGAGCCCAGGAGTTTGAGACAAGCCTAGACAACATAGTGAGACCTCATTTCAAAAAAAAATCAGCTAGGTGTGGTGGTATGCCTGTTGTCTCACCCACTCAGGAAGTTGAGGTAGAAGGATCACCTAAGTGCAGGAGGTCAAGGCTTCAGTGAACCATGATCATTCCACTGCACTCCAGCCTGGGTGACAGAGTGAGACCCCGCCTCAGAAAGTATATTTATGTGTTGTCAAGTTTATTGGCATAAATTATTCATAACATCTTATGTTTTTAGTAATCTGTAGGAATTGTAGCCATGTCTCCTGTTTCATTTTTGATATTGTTTCATTTTATTTTCTCTTTTTTTTTGAGTTGGAATTTCACTCTGTCTCCAAGGCTGGAGTGCAATGGCATGCTCACAGCACTTCAGCATCGACCTGCTGGGCTCCGGCGATCCTTCCGCCTCAGCCTTCCAAGTAGCTGGAACTGTAGGCGTGCGCTACTACGCCCGGCTAATGCTTTTGATTTACTGTAGAGACCAGGTCTCACCATGTTGCCCAGGCTGGTCTTGAACCCACGGGCTAAGGCAATCCTCTTGACTCGGCCTCCCAAAGTGCAGGGATTATAGGCTTGAGCCACCGCGCCTGGCCTCTTTATTTCTTGATCTTGTTGAGGATTTTTTTTCAATATTATTCACTTTAAAGAATAAAATTTTTACTTTTTAATTTTGCTGTATTATAAATTTACTTTCTATTTCATTTTATTATTTATTTTCTCTTCCTTTACTTTTTTTCTTTTGCTTTAATTTGTTGTTGTTTTACTAGTTCCTTCAAAAGGAAGCTTAGATTACTTTCAGTCTGTCTTACTTTCTAATATTTTCATTTAAAATTATAAATTTTTCTTTAGGCCCTGCTTTAGCTGCATCTGGTAAGCTTTGATATGTATTATTGTTCAGTTCAAAACATTTCCCAGTATTAATTGTGATTCCCAGTATTAATTGTGTTTATATAAAATTGTAAACTCTTGGGGATTGTCCTAACTCTCCTTGCTTATTTTTAGTCTATCTCCCCTGCAGTCAGAGAAGAAGCTCTGCATAACTGAATTCCATGAAAATTTTCTAAAACTTAAAAAAAATTGCTAAAACTTGCTTTATAGTCTGGAAAAGGATCAATTTTGATATATGTGTCAAATGGACTTGAAACTATTGTATATTCTGCATTTTTTTTTGATTTTTTAAAATATAACTTTTTTTTTTTTTTTTTGAGTTGGAGTCTCACTCTGTCATCCAGGCTGGAGGGCAGTAGTATGCTCCCGGCCACCACAGCCTCTAACTGCTGGGCTCAGGCGATCCTTCTGCCTCAGCCTTCCAAGTAGCTGGAACTAGAGGCGTGTTTTTTGATTTATTTTAGAGAACTACAGATTGATGTTTTTTGATTTATTGTAGAGATGAGGTCTTACCAAGTTGTCCAGTCTGGTCTCAAACTCGTGGGCTCAGGCAATCCTCTTGGCCTCCCAAAGTGCTGGGATTATAGCTGTGAGCCACCACACCTGGTCTTATTCTACAGTTTTAAGGAGAGGCGTTTTATAATTGGCAATGAAATCACATTGATTAATAGTATCATTCAAATAATCTATCTCCTTACTATTTTATTTGTTTTTATATCTGTCAGATATTTTAAGAAGTGAGTTACAACTTCTAACTTTGCTTTTGATTTGTCTAACTTCCTTTTAATTCTGTCCATTTTTGCTTTATATATTTTGAACTATGTTATTGATGAATTGCAAACTTAGGATTATCTGTCTTACTGTTGAATTGACTGTTATCATTATAAAATGTCTCCCTTTATCTCTAGTCTTGATTTAAAGTCTACTTTGGCTGATGTTGACATATCCACAACAGCTTTCTTTTTGTTGGTGTCTACATGGTATATCTTTTTTATCCTTTACTTTCAAACTGTCTGGGTCTTTATGTGTTCTAATAAACAGCATATCCTTGAGTCTTGTTTTTAATTCAGGTTTAGTAATCTTCATTTTTGTAATTTGAGTGTTAAATCAATTTACATTTAATATAATCATTGATGTAGTTGGATCTATGATCTCCCTCTGTCTTTATTAATATGTTCTTTGCTCCTTTGAATTTCCTTTCTTGCTTTCTTTCAAATTAATACAGTATGTTTTTATAAATAATTTACTTTGCTAGTTTTATGGTTATACCTTTTTGAATATTTTAATGATTACCTTAGAAATTACACTGTTCATCCTTAACTTATTGGAGACTATCTTAAATTAGTAACTTTATGAACACCTGTACAATATAAGATTTTTTTTTTTTTTTTGAGTTGGAGTCTCACTCTGTTGCCCAGACTGGAGTGCAGTGGCCGCTCCCGGCCACTGCAGCCTCGACCTGCTGGGCTCCGGCGATCCTTCCGCCTCAGCCTTCCGAGTAGCCGCAATTACAGGCACGTGCTACCATGCCCGGCTGATTTTTTTGATTTATTGTAGAGATGAGGTCTTACCAAGTTGCCCAGGCGGGTCTTGAACCTGTGCACTCAGGCAATCCACTCACCTCAGCCTCCCAAGGTGCGGGATTACAGGCTGAGCCACTGAGCCCGGCCAATATAAGATTCTTACAGCAGTAAACTCCACTTACTTCCTGTCCCCTTTTGTGCTAGAGTTGTTACGCATTATAGGTGTTATAACACCAAAAGACATAATGAATCTTGTTGTCTCACAAAAATCAGTAAAACAGTAGTTTTCACGTTTCCTCATACTTTGCCTTTCCTAGTGTTCTTCATTTCCTCCTGTACTACCATATGTCCATCTGGGATCCTTTTCTTTCAGTCCAAAGAATTTTCTTTACTACTCCTTTTAGCTCAGGTCATGGAAACCATTATGTCAGCTTCTGTTTGTCTGACAACATCTTTATTTCACTTTCATTTATGAATGATAGTTTTATTAGACAAAGAGCTTTAATTTAGTAATTTTTTCTTCAGCAGTTTAGAAATTTCATTCCACCAATATCTGGCCTTCATAATTTCAGTTGAAAAGTTAGCAATTAATCTTCTTGTTGCTTCTTGGAAAGTACTTCTTCTGACTGTTTTTAAGATTTTTATCTTTTGCTTTGGTTTTATGCAATTTGATTATGATAGTCTTATGATTCTTTGGGGAGTATTGAAGTTCTTGAACCTGTGAATCAATGCCTTTTATCAGTGTTGAAAAACATCCCATTAATATTTCCTTAAGTATTTCTTCTGATCCATTATCTTTCTCTTCTATGAATCCAATTATTCATATGTTAGACTTCCTGAAAATGTTTCACAAGTTTTAAAAAATAATCTGATGTGTACTTTTTATATTTTTATTTTATCTATCACTTCGGATATTTGCTAGTGAGCTATTTCTGAGTTCACTAGTTCTGTCTTTTTCTGTGTTCAAAGTCTTATAAAATGCAACCAATTAATTCTTAATTTCAGAAAGTTTATCTTCCAGTGTTAGGAATTTCTTTTGGTATTTTTTAGATTTCATTTCTCATTGAAATTCTCCATCTTTTTATTCATTTTTTTCATGTATTTATAATAGTTATTTTAAAGTCTTTATCTGCTATCTCCAATATCTGGATCATCTGTGTGTCTGTTTCTATCACCATCTTTTGTACTTGATTATTGGTCACATATTTTTGCATCTTACATGTCTAATAATATTTTATAGGATATAAAATAATCACAAAGACTAATAGTTAATGCTATTTTATGTCAGAAAGAGTTCTTTCTTCCTCTTGTAAGTAGCAATTAAGGGGTTGCTTAGTTTCTACTGGAAATTGAGCTGAGTCATGTTGGACTGCAGTTTTGTTTTTTTATTTTTCTAAGTTGGAATCTCACTGTGTCACCCATGTTCTTGAGTGCAGTGGCACACTCACAGTCACTCCAGCATCAACCTGCTGGGCTCCAGTGATCCTCCCACTTCAGCCTTTCAAGTAGCCAGAACTATAAGCATGCACTACCATGCCCAGCTAATTTTTTTGATTTATTGTAGAGATGAGCTCTTGCCAAGTTGCCTGGGCTGATCTTGAACCCGCAGGCTCAGGCATTCCACTCACCTCGGTCTCCCAAAGTGCTGGGATTACAGGCTGAGCTACCGAGATTGGCCTGGACTGCAGTTTTAGTTATACTCAGCCCATCTCTGGTTTCAGTTGTCTTATGGATGACATTTATAATGTGATTGTTTTAGGGCAGCAAGCCTGTAGCCAGTATAACCAAGAAAAAAGAGAGGGGACACAAATTACTAATATAGAAGAAATGAAGAAGGGATGTCACTACAGATCCCATGGACATTAAAAAGATAACAAAGGAATACTATGAACAACTCTGTGCCCACAAATTTGATAACTTAAATGAAACAGGTTATCAATTACCAATTCCTTGAAAGACATAGTCTGCCAAAACTCACATAAGAAGACATATATAATCTGAATAGTCCTATTTCTATTGAAGAACTTGAATCATTAATCAATAAATTTTCAAAAAAGAAAGCACCAGACCTAGAGAGATTCTCTGGTTAATTCTACCAAATATTTGAGAAAGAAATTATACCAATTCTCTACAATTTGTTTTCAAAGACAGAGCAGAGAGAATACTTTCTAACCCATTCTATGAAGCCAGCATTAACCTAATATCAAAATCAGATGAAGACATTACAAGAAAAGAAAACCACAGACTGTTATCTCTCATGGCCATAGATGCAAAAATTTTCAACAAAATAATAAACCCAAACCAACAATGTATAAGAAGAATTATACACCACAACCAAGTGATATTTATTCCAGATATGGAAGACTGCTTTAAAATGGGAACATCAATTAATATAATCCATGACATCAACAGCCTAGAGAATAAAAATTACCAATATATGCAGAAAAAGCATTTGACAAAATACAATGCCCATTAATGATTTAAAAAAAAAAACAAAAACCCTCTAACCTAGGAATAGAGAACTTCCTCAACGTTATAAGAAATATCTACCAAACAAACAAAAAAACACCCTACAGCTAACATCAAACATAATGATAAGAATCTACAGAATTACTTCCTCACTAAGATCAGGAACAAGGTAAGGCTGCCCTCTCTCACCACTGTTTCCCACATTGTAATGGAAACCTTAGCTAATGCTATAAGACAAGAAGAGGAAATAAAAGGTATCCAAATTGAAAAGAGAGAAATAAAACTGTCTTTTCTGCAGATGACAAGATTGTTAATGTGGACAATCCAAAAGAATTGACAAAAATACCTTCTGAAACTAATAGGTGATTATAGCAAGGTAGCAGGATACAAGGTTAATCATGAAAAGTCAATCACTTCCATATATACCAGCAACAAATGTGGAATTTGAAACTAAAAACAGAATACCATTTACATTAGCACCAAAAATTGAAATATTTAGGTATAAGTCTAAAACATATGTGCTCAAGATATATATAAGGAAAACTACAAGACTGATGAAAGAAATCAAAGAAGAACTAAATGGAGAGATAGCCCATATTCATGAATGGGAAGACTTGATATTATCAAGTGGTTAATTCTTCCCAACTTGATCTATGGATTCAATGCAATCCCAGTCAAAATCCCAGAAAGGTATTTTTTGAATATCAACAAACTGATTCTAAACTTTATATGGAGAGGTAAAAGACTCAGGATTGCCAACACAATATTGAAGAAAGACAAAGTTGGAGGATTGACATTACCTAACTTCAATAGTTACCACAGTAATTAAGCCTCTATTGTATTGGTGAAAAAACAGACAAACAGATCAGTGGAATAGAATAGATAACCCTGAAATAAGCCCAGATAAATGCAGTCAACTGATCTTTGGCAAATGAGCAAAGGTAATACAACAGAGAAAAGATAGTGTTCTTAACAAATGGTGTTGGAACAACTGGACATCCACATGCAAATAATAATAGTAATAATAATAATAATAATAATAAATCTAGACACAGGCCTTACAGTCTTCACAAAAATAACTCAAAACCGATCAGAAACTTAAATGTAAGATGCAAAACTATAAACTCCTAAAAGATAACATAGAAAATCTAGATGACCTCTGGTTTTCTAACAACTTTTTAGATACAATGCCAAAAGCATGATCCATGAAACATAGAATTGATAAGTTGACTTCATTAAAATTAAAATGTATGCTCTGTGAAATTCACTGTCAATAGAATGAAAAATTAATCCACAGACTGGGAAAAAATAATTGCAGAAGACATATCTGGATAAAGGACTGTTATCTAAAACCTACAAAGAATTCTTATAACCCAACAATAAATAACAATAAGAAAACAAACAACCTGACTAAAAAGTGTGCCAATGACCTTCAGCGACATCTCACCAAAGAAGATATGAAGATAGCAAATAAACATGAAAAGATGTGCCACCTCTGTGGTGTCAGGAAAATGCAATTTTAATCAATAGCATTATACCCCTATACACCCACTTGAGTGGCCAAAAATTGAGAACACTGACAACACCAAATGTGGGTAAGGATATGGAGCAATAAGAACTCTTATGCATTGTTGATAGGATGTAAAATGGCCATTTTGGAAGACAATATGATGGTGTCTCATAAAACTAAACATACTCTTAACCATACAATCCAGCAATCAGATGCCTTTCAACCAAAAGGAGTTCAAAACCTATTTACACACAAAACCCCTTCACATTTATAACAGCTTTATTAATAATTGCCAAAACTTGTAGGCAACCAAGATGTCCTTCCTTAGATGAATGGATAAATAAAACTGGTATATCTAGGCAGAGAAATATTATTCGGTGCTAAAAAGGAACGAACTGCCAAGCCATGAAAAGGCATGGAGGATACTTGAATGTGGTGTCACTTAGGGCCTTTCACTAAGTGAAAGAAACAAATCTAAAAAGGCTAAATATTGCAGGATTTCAACTATCTGACATTCTGGAAAAGACAGAACTATGGAGAAAACACAAAGATCCTTGGGTGACAGCAGTTGAGGGGAGAGAAGGATGAATAGGTGGAGCACAGATTATTTTTTAAGGCAGTGTAGTGGATACATGTCACTATAAATTTGTTCAGACCCATAGAATGCATAACACCAAGAATGAACCCTAATGCAAACTCTGGACTCTAGGTAATAAGAATGTATCAATGTAGGTTTAGCAATGATAATAAATGTACCATTCTGGTGGAGAATGATGACCGTGGAGAAGGCCATGCAGGTGTGGGGCAGGAGCTATATGGAAACTCTCTGTACTTTATACTTAGCTTTGCTGTGGACCTAAAACTACTCTAAAAAAATAAAACCTAGTAATAAAAAAAATAAATAAAAAACCAACACAATAATAAGATAATATCAATGGAATCAATTGCTTGTTCTTGAAAAGGCAATAAAATACGCAAAACTTTGTCATTACAAAGGCAGAAAATAAATAACTGTAGAATGAAAAGAGGAACATCGTTACACATTTTTAAAAATCACAAGAGAGTATCATATATTTATGATAATAAAATGGAAAATTTAGACAAAAATGTTTATTACAAATATAACTTACTTATAAAAATACAACTGTTGCTATAACTATTAAATAAAATGAAGCCACTGTTTAAAACTTATCTTCTTCTGTCTCTACTCTCCACCCCAGACCCACAACTAAAGCTCAAATGGCTTTACAAGCATATTCTAAATGACTTTCAAGAAATAGATACTCCTTATTTTATACAAGTTATTCCATAGAAAAGAAAGAGAAGTCACCCCAAGTTATTTATAAGGCTAAATTAACTTACATGCTGAAGCGGACAATGAAACTATTTTACTTGGGGTTAGATGTAAAAATCCCCAAATTATGTTATTACCAAAAATTTTTTTTTTTTTTTTTTTTTTGAGTTAGCGTCTCACTCCGTTGTCCAGACTGGAGTGCAGTGGCCGCTCCCGGCCACCGCAGCATCGGCCTGCTGAGCTCCGGCGATCCTTCCACCTCAGCCTTCCAAGTAGCTGGAACTACAGGCGCGCGCTACCACGCCCGGCTGATTTTTTATTTATTGTAGAGATGAGGTCTCGCCAAGTTGCCCAGGCGGGTCTCGAACCCGCAGGCTCAGGCAATCCACTCACCTCAGCCTCCCAAGGCGCAGGATTACAGGCTGAGCCACCGAGCCCGACTATTACCAAAATTTAAACATAACTTTATCACAAGCAATTCAAAATTATTTTAAAAATATGTTACATAATTTATCACGTTAACAGATTTAACGAAAACATCTAGTTAATTTGGTATGCAGAAACAAACATGACCAAAAAGTAGCTAAAAATTTAGAAGGATTCTTTTTAAAATCAAGATTGAGGCAAAATTGTCCATTCTAACTCACAATATTGTATTGGAGGTTCTAGTTCACATGTAAGAAAAAGAAATAAAAAGTAAAAGAACTGTAAAGGAAGTAATGAATGTAATAATTCACAGATGATGTTACTATTGACACAGAAAATCAATGAGACAGACCACTAGAACTCAAAAGTGTTTAAGAAGATTACTGGATACAAGTTTTGATATATAAAAATAAATAGTATTCTGACAGAACAGCACAGTCTTTTGGAAAATATAATATTTAGGTTACACATCGTAAGAGTAACAAATCTATAAGGCTACTAGGAGTAAACATAACCAAATCTGTGCAGAAACTTGAGAAAATTATGCAACTTTTTAAGGGACATAAAGGAACTCTTAAGTAAGAAGATACACCATGCTAGAATGACCCACTGTTGAAGAGTCATTAAGATGGTAATTCTCAGAGAAATCATTCTGTAAATTTAAGGCAATTTCAATCAAAAACTTAATTTTCTTTTTTATAGTACTTGACAAACATCAGCAAATGTAAAAATTAAAAAAACCCCAAACAACAAAAAACAAAGAGTTTTGAAAGAGAAAAAGAAATAAGGAAGAATAAGAAGAGAAGGAGAATAAAGGTCTCATTTTCTAGGCATCAAGACCTATATAAGTATTATAATAAAACAGCATAATGTTGATGCAACAATAGATAAATAGACCTATAGAATCAACTAAAGAGCCTAGAAATGGTCCCATACATATATAGGATTTTGGTACTACTACTACTATCAATACTAATGAAATAGTTTGGCATCATTATTAAATTCTTTATATATATTAATTAATTTGATATGGCGACATAAATCAGTGGGAAAGGAAGGGCTATTAAGGGGTGCTATAATAACTGGAAAAGGAAGGGACTATTAAATAAAAGGTGCTGGAATAATCTGGAAAAAGACAAAATTAAATCTTGAACTCACACTATATATGAACATTAATAACAATTTAAAGACTAAGCATGAAAAATAAAATTTTTAAGAACAATATAAGAATATAGTTTTATGATATTAGGGTAAGAAAGGGTTTCAGAGATGTTATAAATCCAAGAGGAAAATTGTGATTACTTTTATTATATCAAAATTAAAACTTAAGTTTAACAAAAGAAAGTATAAGTAAAGTGAAGAGAAAAGCAACAGACTAGAAGATACTAGGGAAAACTCCTACATATTAATAACAAAAAGAAAAATTTTTATTTTTGAGTTGGAGTTTCACTCCAACTGGAGTGAGTTACATGCTCACAGCCACCTCAGTGTTGACCTGCTGGGCTCCAGCATCCTTCCACCTCAGTCTTCTAAGTAGCTGGAACTACAGGTGTGTGCTGTCATACCTGGGTAATTTTTATTTATTTATTGTAGAGATGAGGTCTCTTCAATTTGCCTGGGATGGTCTCAAACCCATGGGCTCAGGCAATCCACTCACCTTGGCCTCCCAAAGTGCTGGGATTACAGACTGAGCCACTGAGCCCGGCCAACAAAAAGAAAATTTAAGAGAAAAATGGGAAAATATACACTAGACAAGTCATATGACTGGAAATACTTTGAAACAATAACCACAAAAAAGTGGAGAGTATTTTTTTTTTAATCAGGGAAATGAAAATGAAGACCATTGTGACATATTTAAAGTGCTCAAGGCAGAAAAAAATAAATGTTCGATATTATCAAGTATAGGTGAGGATGGAGAAATGGAAACACATATATTACTAGCCCAGTAGAGCAATTTAGCAATTTCTAGTACAGGTGATATGAATACCTATGACCCAGCAATTCCATAAAGTTATCTACTTTAGAGAAACTTTCAAATGTGCACATAAGGAGATGTGAGAAAAGTTGTTCACTGCAGCAATGTCTATAATATTTTCAGTAGGGGAACTGATAAATTGTGGTTTATACATATAATGGCAGCCTAACGGCAGCTAAAAGGAATGAACCAGAGTTTCATGAAAGAGCATAACTAAATCTTAAAATATGATATTGATTAAAAAAATGCAACTTGAAAAATATATGTACAGTGGAGTAAGGTGCTTGGCAAATCATATCCTCTAAAAGTAAGTATGAAATTGAACAAAATTGTCAGAAACAGTCATTTCATAAATCTGGAAATCAACCAAATAAAAACAACAATTTGAGAAGCACTTACTCATAAAAAACTGCTAATACTTGTGTAAGACCAGTGAGATTCTGCTGTGTGCTTGACTGGGGCTTCTCCCATATCTACCTCCACCTGAGGTGTTGCAATTCTGTTACAGGGGTGGGACAATCTGTGAAAACAAGCAACTTGACTCTTCAAGAAGGATGACTTGATTAAGACTGAAAGGTGAAAAACCCGCATGCAGTGGTGGTGTCAGTAAAAAAAACAAACTTGGTTTTAAAAAAGGGAAAACAGCAGTTTCTGGAAGCCTAAGTTTGTAGTCTTGCTTGGAGTAAGCATCAGACCAGTGGATTAGTCAGAAATTTAAGAAGAGATTCTGGAAATTAGAGAAATGTAGAGAGGCTGCATGCTCTATACATGCCCTTTGGTGACTGGGAGACTGTGAGCACATGCAAAGAATACTCAAGTTCTCTATACATCTCTGACTGGGGACTACAGGCATTCACAGGGAAGATTCAAGAGAGCTCAAGATACCCAATATCCACAGCTATCTGGGAGTCTGTGTGTACATGTGAAGCAGAAATGGGATGACTCAGGGGAATGTAAAGCTAAGGAAGACTTGAAAACTTCCTGAACCTTTAATGCATGCCTCAGCTCTTACACAGATTTACTGGTTAAAGGTTGAAGCTTTATAAACTTGAGATGTTTGAGTAGAACTATCATTAGCTTTCCACTGCACTGTGCAGACAAAAGGGGGATACTTAGAAAGCCAGTATAAAAAAGGAAAACAAAACATTAGCAGCTGTTCACCATGCAGGAGACAGGTTACTGAGATGATGTCCACAAGAGTTACTAAAAACAAAACAGCAAAAAATCAAAACAATAGCAAAACTCTCAGGGAAAATGCCAGAATCTAAAGTTGCTACAGTATATTAAACAAATATTAGTTTTCAACAAAACGTTACTAGACATAAAGAAACAGGAAAGTGTGATCCATATTCAAGAAAAAAAGTCAATTAAAACTGACTCTGACCAGATCCAGATATTGATTTAACAGAAAAAAACCTTCAAAACAGTTACTATGAACATGTTCAAAGAATACAAATGCACACATATATATAAACTTTGTGGAAAACGGGATGATAATGATTCAACAAATAGGAATACTGGTAAAGACATAAAAATTCTATAAAGGGACTGACTAGAATTCTAGAGATAAAGGTCAATAATTGAAAAGTAAAATTCACTAGATGGGCTCAGAAGCAGATGGATAGAAAGAATCTAATATGAAGAACAGAGAGAGAGAAAAACTTGAAGTAAAATGAACAAAGTCACACAGACTTGTGGTACAATATCAAGGGTACCAATATATGTGTAATAGTAGTTCCAGAAAGAGACAAGAAAAAACTTTAAAAATAATCCTGGGAAAAGTCCCAAATTTGATTTTAAAAACTGATTAATCAACAGATATAAGAACCTCAACAAACTTCAAGAAGTCTAAATACAAAGAGATCCTCACCTAGATATACCTTTATCAAAAGTTGAAATTAAAAGACAGAGAAAACTTGAAAGCAGCAGGTAAAAAATGACTCATTACAAACAACAGATAATCAATACTAATAATGACTAACTTCTCATTAGAAACAGTGGAGGCCAAAAAGAAGTTCATTCAGCATGCTGAGACAAATGACATCAACCAATAATTTTATATCCAGCAAAATTATCCTTTGAAAATGAAGGTGAAATAAAGACATTCTCAGATAAACAAAGATAATTTATTGCTAGCCTATCTGCTTTAGAAAAAATTCTAAAGAAAGTATTTCAGGTAGAAAGGTAATTACTCAACTTGAATGGATTTAGAGTCTATCATACTCAGTGATCTAATCACAGAAACCAAGAACAGAGTACCATATGTTCTCACTCATAAGTGGACCTTGAACAATTATCATAATACTGTAAGGGATTGGCAGTAGTGGGAAACTGCCAGGGAGAGGAGGGGTAGGATTGGCAGTTGAGGGAAACTGCCAGGGGAGGGAGGAGTGCACCTCATCAACAGGGGTACCTGCATAATGAACATTTGTATATTTGTATACCTGACCCTGAATTGAACCCCACATCTTTAAAATAAAAAATAAGGAAGCAGGGGGTAGATGGTGGCTGAGCCAGTCAGATTATGTGAGTCCCGGTGTGAGCAAGTGAGTGTATGGAAAATTTTGTGTACGTACTGGTGAGTGAGTGGGCATATGAGTGGTTGACTGAGCGAGGGCTAGTGAGCTAGTGGCCAGGACTCTTCTGGTGTAGCAGCTGGTGCCACAGCTGCTGGGCTTGGACACTAGCAATTCCTGGGATGCAGAAGCTAAGCACCATTTTCTTTCTTTTTTTAAAAAGATCAACAAAACTCCCTAGAAAGAAAATGCTGGGAAAGACTGCCTAAGTGGGGGCTCGAGAGCAAGTGGCCAGGGCCCTGGTGCAATAGCTGATGCCGAAGTTTCTCTGCATGGTCCCTGGCTCTTCCGAGGTTGCAGAAGCCGAGTGCCATTTTTTTTTTAATGGACAGACGTTTTCCTATGAAAACCGGCAGGGAGAGACTGTTGCCCCAGGCTCTCCCTCACCATTGGCAGGAGAGACTGCTGGCTCCAGGCTTTGCCTCACCACTTTAGCGCCTGGCAGGGCACTGGCAGCAGGGGCTACAGAGGGAGTCTAGGAGGCAAAGACCCATGAAAGAGGACAAGAGAGGTACCCCACCACCATCTTGAAGGCAGGGCAGAAAAGTGCTCCCACTTGCTCACCACAGAGCAGCAGACTGGATCTCGGGCAGATCAACTACTCAGGGATTGATTGTGACCCAGAGGGAATATCCCGAAAGCACAAACTTTGGAGGGACCTGACGTGTACTGAGTTCCAGGCACCCACCCCCTACCCTGATCCAGCCGCGGGACAAAGGGTGTGGTCAGAAAAGGAGGAGGAGGGACTTCAAAGAGATCAGTGGTGAGTCTGGGGCTGACCCAAACCCACTCCTCCCCAGCAATCCTCTGAAAGTCAGACCCACACAGCTGGGCAACGACTGAGAGGGACAAACCCAGGCGGAGCCTGGCCGTCAGTCACAATAGAACTCCATTCCAGGATAGGCCTGGCTGGGGCACCCTCTGCGAGTACATATCTGGGGAAGAGACAATCCAGTACCACCCCGCCGGAGGAGATCTCCCTGACCATACAAGAGTGGGAAGGGAGGACTGCAGCCCCACCCACCTCCAATGCCCCTCCTCCTTCCCTGCTTCAGACACCGAGGAAAGAATGAAAGAGGTGGTTCTGTAGGAGATACCTGATTAGAAGAACAATTGCTGAGCCTGCCACAAGAGGGCAGTTTTTTTATATTTAAAATTTTTTTTATTTTATTATTTTTTTATTAGGATAATTGATTTATTTTTTCACACAATTTCTATTTTTATACATGTTCACAGTTAAAAGATAAATAAATTTATCTTTTTTGTTTTGTTATCAACATGAACGATTTTCACTATTGAAATAATCATAATGTCAAGTCAAATATTTCTAATAAGTTTCCTCAGAAGTGAGTAACAAACATGGTAACAACCTGCTCCATATGCTGAAATGGTGCTTTTCACTAACACTCATCAGCAAGAGACTTTTCCTAACAAGTCAAGTCACATCATTTGAAAAGAATCATTTTCTTTCATTTTTTTCCTTTCTCATCTGTTCTTCACATTATGACACACAACAGACTGAGGCATTTATTAATTGCATATCATGTTCATGTTTTTTGCTTGGCAATAAGTAATCAGTTTTGTATATGCACTCCAACTTAAAGAGTGTATGTCTATTGAAGAACGAAAGGGTAAAAAATTTAAAAAAATACCTAATCCTTAACTGTGCCCCACAATATCATAATAAAAAATACTGATTATAAAAGAAAATTAAAAAAATTTATTTGGTTGTTAGTTCATCTATTTAAAAAACTATTTTTCCTTTGTGCATGAATGTGTGAGGATTTGATCTGCATCCCCCTCCAAAATTTTTCTTTTCTTTTTCTCTTTCTTCTTTTATTTGTCATTTTCTGTTTATGTGTGTTCATCTTTCAATTTTTCAAGGCACTGGCAGCAGGGGCTGCGGAGGGAGTCAATTGAAAGATGACTGAAGGCTGGGCTTGGTGGCTCAGCCTGTAATCCCAGCACTTTGGGAGGCCAAGGCAAGAGGATTGCCTGAGCCCGTGGGTTTGAGACCCACCTGGGCAATTTGGCGAGACCTCGTCTCTACAATAAATCAAAAATTAGACGGGTGTGGTAGTGCATGCCTGTAGTTCTGGCTACTTCGAAGGCTGAGGTGGAAGGATCGCCGGAGCCCAGCAGGTTGAGGCTGCAGTGGCTGGGAGTGTGCCACTGCACTCTAGTCTGGGCAACAGAGTGAGACTCCAACTCAAAAAAAAAAAAAAGACGACTGAGTATTCATCTTTCAATTTTGTTGTTGGTGGTAGTTTGTTTTTGCTCTTTTCTTCTTCTGCGTCTTTAAATTTTCACTTATAGTTAAGGTGCGTGTCAATATATGTGTGAGGGTTCAACCTGAATTCCTCCCCCACTCCTGGTCTTTATGTTTTTCTTCTCTATTCACTTAGTGCTAGGCGTGCGTGTGTGTGTGTGTGTGTGTGTGTGTGTGTGTGTGTTTAGTTTTCTTGTTTGTTTTGTTACACTTTGTTAATCCAATTTGTTTTGGGGTGTGTGTATGTCTGTATCTGTGTGTGTTCAATTGTTTTT